>CAHIKZ030002349.1:0-82500 GCA_903632075.3 Acanthosepion pharaonis
GATTTATGTTGTAGTTTTATTAAAGTTATATTTTGGAATACAGTTTGGTTTCATTAAGAAATTGTAGGATATTATATGGATTAATATTATAAAAGAGTTCTTTCATGTTGATTGTTTGATTTTGTTTAGCAGCATATCAACCTCTAAGGGCTATTTAATGCTGAAATCTAAATATTTTGTACGTAATTTTTATGCTTTCAACTACAGAGATTTTGTACGTAATTTTATGCTTTCAGAGTAAAGGTATGTTTTTTTTAGATATATAATTTTGTAGATCATAAAATGTATTGTTGGTAATTTTATTATAAAAATAAATTTAATACATTTTTTTTTAGTGATGCAGTGATTATCATTTTGCTATAAAAAAATATATTATTGGTCATTTTATTATAAAAATATACTGTTGATGTTTGTTTGGGGAGTTTGCTATTTGCCTATAGCTAAGACCCTAACAGTTGCTACCACCCCAGGTCATGGTTGACCTGGGAACAGCAGCAGTTAAGAAGTGGTTCCATACTCTTCAAAACCACCAATCTCCCAATCAGAAGCCTTACTGCTGAATGTAGTTTATCATCATACCCAGGACACTTTAATGTAAAATCTACAAGAAGCAAATGCAAGAAGGTCATTCATTTCATTTGTACCGGTATAATGCTTTTGAAAAATTGTCAAACTTTATTGCAATGCGGCACATTAAAAATGTATCCTTGTTAGAGTTTTTTGAGATGAGGAACAATTATTATTGGTCCTCATATCTTTGTTATTCAGACCAACATGCTCATATTGGTTTCTTTTAATACAACAAAAAAATTGTAACATGTGGCCTTCCTCAGGTGTTTGTCGTACTTAACAAGCTTCTTAAAATTTTGAACAGAACCCTTTATTCAATGCATAACGTAGATTGTTCCCATTCCACTTTCCATGCTTAGGGGATGTTCTATATCAGTAAATACTTACCAGTCAATGTGCTATGTGTTCATTTCTTTCACTGAAACAGAGAATGTAACTTTTCAGCACTACTCTACCCAGGGATTGACCTCACAATTGCCATGGAAAGAGAGATGTTTCAGCCAATGCTTTAATTCCTGAGGCCCATGAAATACTGAAAGTTATATAATCTGGTTAAATGGCTATTGATCAATTGATTTGTTTTTTACAGCTTATCAACTCTTTTTAGGTTATTTAAAGACAAAACTTATTTCAGATTGTAGGAGGTTGGTCATGGTTGCCCATTTAAGTACTGACTGCACTCAACACTTCAGTGATCAAACAAGAACTGGTGCTTTCAGTGTGATTTAACTGTAAGCATATTTTTTTTTCTGTAGGATAACACTGTTTCATTATCAAGGTCACATGTAGTATCCAGGTAATCTATTACCTTTCTGCTGGTTTTAACCACAAGGGTGAATCTAGATTCTTTAAAGCATTTTGCAATTCTTACCTCAGGTTTTTGACTTCTCTACCATTCATGTTCCTAAGTATTAGAAGTCAGAGCCATGTAGGTAGAGTGGTGTGTTACAAGAAAAAAAAACATTCATGTGTGCATCCCTGGAAGAATTAAAGATAACATTGGATTGTCTTCTTGTTGTCATGTGTGGCTGCAATGTCATTTGACTATTGATGGAAAAACAGATAAGAGGAACTCTATATAATTTTGGTAGAGAAAGATATATGCCATGTTTGCCTTGTTATTCCAGAAGAGTGTTAAGAGAAAGGGCTACATTTGCAATTCACAACATTTCTCTCTATTGGTAGAATTTATTGACAGTCTTCTTCTAACAGATTTAGGTTTTTTCTTGAAAACACTAGGTGGATGGTTGGAAGCTGTGTTTATGTAGTATAGGGTAACATTATCTTTTCTTTAGATTGATTGTTATTTTTTACAGCTTATCAACCATCTATAGGTTATTTAAAGCCAAAACCTATTTCAGATTGTAGGAGGTTGCTGGTGGTTGCCTATCTAAGTACTGACTGCACTCAACACTTCGGTGATCAAACAAGAACTCGTGTTTTCAGTGTAATTTGACTGTAAGCAAATTTTTTTTCTGTAGGATGACACTGTTTTATTACTGAGGTCACATGTGGTATCCAGGTAATCTATTACCTTGCTGCTGTTCTTAATCGCAAGGGTGAATCTAGATTCCTTAAAGCATTTTGCAATTTTTACTTCATGTTTTTGACTGCTTATGATAACTTTAATATGTAGCCTATATCTCATATTCAGTTTCTACCATATTGAAAATTTTTCTGTTGCTAAAATTTACTGACAGTCTTTTTGTAAAAGATTTAGGTATTTGCTTGAAACAGTAGGTGGATGGTTGGAAGGTGTGTTTGTTTAACCTAGGGCAACAATATTTTGTCTGTAGACCGATTTGTTCTTTTTACAGTTTATCAGCCATCTGTGGGTTATTTAAAGCCAAAATCATTGTAACAGGTTGTTTATCCAGTGTTCCCTCATCTAAGTACTGCCCAGGCTTTACAATGCTTAACTTTGGTTATCAAATGACAGGTTAAATGGAAGAAACTAAAAGCAAAACAAAAGTGAATAAGGCTGATGAGTATTAATTGATATAAAATCCCTTAAGCATGGAAAACAGAATGAGAACACACTAGACACCTGTAGAAGACTGGAGGGTACAACAGCTGAAACTTTATGAGTATAGTAACAAAGATGAGCAGGCTGGTCTGAATAGAAAAGCATATAATAAATATGTATCTGACTTACATGACACACTAACTCATTACTCCATTAAAATATGAGCATATATCGGTATACATTAGGCTCTAATTTGTGAATCTGAAGTGATAGTATTCATTTAAATTTTTAAAAATCAAAGTTGGCTGGAAAGCATGAAGACAGAAGGGAGTTCCAAAAGCGAGAAATGTGAGAAAAGAAACTGTTAGCATAAAATTTACAGTTACATCAAAGCCAATTCAATTGTAAATTGATGAGACCTGATGAGATTGTGGTGTGTAACTCAACAATTCAACTGATGATAGCAGGTAGGCAAAAAAAAACCCGGTTATACGTCCAACCTTCTTCACGAGCCAAGGCCTTCTGATCTTAAACAGCAGAAACGAGCCTGCTTTATACAGCTGCGGACTGACCACGATTTGCATGCGAATCACGAGGCAACGAGATTTCACGTTAACTGACCGAGACCGCGGCATAAAACATGGGCGCCGCCATTTTGGTTTCTTTTTTACAGTTGGAAGGACCAGAGTTTACATACCGCGCAGATTCGAACGCGTTTCGAGGTAGGCCATTTTCACAATTTTCCCCACACTCCCCCTGATCTCATGATCACAAACAGGGCAGGGAGGTGGCGATCGTCGCCATCGAAGTCCCTCTCCGCGGGGGGATAACACAAGCTTCATCCGTCGTGTTCTCGTCTGTGATTTGAGGTCGGTAAACACTGTGTCGCCGGGGAGGCTGCTGTTATCAGAATCGCTGCCCTGCAGGTCTAACTCAAGGCAGATTGAACGCTCACTACTTCCAGACTCGGAATCGCTTTCATCACGGTAGCGGTAGTGATTGCGCCACCGGTCGCAAGTCTTTAATGTGACGAGGCACCACATCAACTCTCACAGATTGCGGGCTGATAACCTCCGTAACACGCCCAGTGCCGTGCTTTGTCATACACTTGCCGCGTGGGTTTTTGACCCAAACGATGTCTCCTTTTTTCAATCTCTCTCCAGTCACTTCTAGTTCAGGCAGCGGGTTGGCTTCGATGCCTTTCCCGCGGACATGATATTTGTGCAGTGCATCAGCCGCGCCATGGATGGTGAAATGTTATCCTTCGGGCGCATATACATTATACCAGTAAACCGCTTCGATACTGTACAGCCCTTCCTGGCTGCGATGGTCTTGATGGTTCTGTGGTTCCGCTCCACGATGCCGTTTCCACTTGGCGTAGTAGGCACATCGAAACCGCAGATGCACGTCCCAAGTGTCCGCAAATTCTTTAAAATCTTTACTGGTGAACGCAGTATCGTTATCCGTCAGTATTTCCATGGGTGGGCCTCGGTCCAGGAAAACATTCTCCAACAGTCGAATGACGGTGCTCGCGTCTTGTCTGTGCAGCGGCCGCCATACCGCAAAACCTGGAGGGACTGCAATCAATGAGTGTTAAAAATTCTCACCATTGTAGTGAGTTATGTCCATTGCCAGTCTGCTCCAGTTGCTCTTCACGCTCAGTTCTCCCCTTTCCCAGTGAACGGGTGCCGGATCGATCGACTGACAGGTTGTGCAGGCCTTCACAACAGATTTAACGCTTTCTCTGGACACCTGCGGGTCGACTAACCTGGCGGTACAGAGTTCATTTCACGCCGGATGTCCGCATTGACGATGCGTGTTGGCAACCTGGTCCTCATCCAGTCGTCTCCTGCCACTGCACAGCTCTCGAGTGCGGTTCTCCTCTCTTGAGCAGTTCTAGCCACCTGTGCGGTACTCTGGTGAGGCGATCTGCACGGTTCTGACAGGACTGCACGAGTGTCACGTCTACGGTCAATCCATATTCGTCCACCAACGATAATAAAATGCCCAGCCGCCGCCTGACCAGCATCTCACCAGCCGCCTTTTGTGTTCACCTGTGCCTTCCCGGTCAAGGTGTCTGAAATCCACCGTGCACACACGCCCAAATCAGTGACCAAGTGCAACGTTGTCGCCTCCCACTGGAGAGCCAGATTCACTCCTTTAAAGCGCCACATCGAGTTCAGCCAAATTAATGTGCCTGGCATCATTAGTCGGACGCAGCCAGCACGCATCTTCGATGACATTTCCGTTTACTTCCAATGCCACTCCTGTCGCCATGGAACTCGCGTCCACCCAGACTGTGATCTCGTCACCACTCATGCACCAGTCTCCTCCGACGGGATCCAGTTCCAGACTTCACTTAACATCTCTGCTAGTATTACAGAGAGAGGGATCTTTGATGTTATCATCCCATCCGTTGGTTGCTGCGGTTGCCAGGCGCTTGACTTAATGCAACTGCCACCCTGAGCCATCCACACACTGGGAAGTGTCCAACAAGTTTCCCATAATGAAAAATACGCTACCGCCGGTCAACACATCAGGGGCTTCCGGAATTTGACTTCCTCGTTTCCATCGGAGGGTGCCATTTTCTTCCCAGACCTGCAAGCCAAGAACTCTTGCTCCATCTCTCAGTCGCACCGGATCCTTGCACACCAAACCGTAATCCAAAAGTGTTGTCTTACACGCGATGCAGAGGCCAAACTTTCATTAATGAAGATATCATCAACGTATGCTGATGTGGCACTTTCAATTGTGCAGTCTTGCGATGCGATGGCGTCTATAACGGATTTCATGATGAGTGGCGCCACATTTAGCCCAAATCCTAGCAGCGTAAGACAGAAGCGTTGGCCTTTGAAAATAACCGCTTGAAATGGCCACAGCGCTTCGTCGATGTGAATCTGAAGATATGCGTTCCGCAGATCCAGAAGCGACACATTGACTCCTGCCGCCACCACGTTCTCAACTTATGTGCGCACACTTCTGCATCGGCAGTGAAAGCATCCACAAAGTCGTTCAATTCGCGGTAATCGAAAGTACCGGACGCACCTTCTGTTTCTGCTCCTGCACGACTGCCATCAAGGGAATCAGACCCTTTGGGGGTCCCAGTCTTTCCTGGGGGTACGGAATCAGCCAGCCGCTCACAATCCACTGCTGAAGCTCTTTCGTATTTTCCTCTGATGCTGTCTGGAACTTTGTACTCAGCGACCTTGTTGCGGCTGAACTGGCGGGTCTTTTTGGGCCCATTTCACCTGGCGGTCCACACTCTCTCGCCGGAATTGAAGGGAGATAAAACCGCTCACTAACGCAAAGGGCTGCACACACCTTTCTTCTTTCACCCAGTTCCACATTTCCGGTTGGCGGATCATCATGCCTCCTAACGCCGGATCGCATCAATCCCAAGTAGCAGGTCGCACCGAGGGGGCCTTTGACGTGCCACCAAGACGTCGACTTTGGCATGACTCCCTCCGTCTGTTAGGACTGACACAGTCCCAACACCACAACAGGCCGGGACACTCCGTCAATCGTCCAAATCTCGATTTGTTGACTGTTCCATGTCACGATCGATCCGCACTAACGACGATCGGGAACATCCAGTGTCAACGGCGCCCGAACATCGTTTACCCTCAACGACACGTTGACAACAGGCAATGCCGCATTTACTGACCGAGAGTTGCAACAGCACCTTGTCCCCGGACTCGTTTCCCAAGCAATCCTGTGCTACATGGCCTAACTCTTTGCAGCGATAGCAGCGTAGTTTGCTCGGTTCCGTCTGCTGCTCCCTCCTACGTCACTTCGGCTCCGCAGTCCCTAGAGAAATGGTTGGGTCCACCGCACTTGTAGCACTTTGGGCCCTCCCTCGGTGTCTCAGGCGTTCTCACGGCTGCCGCGATCTGTTCCGTGTCCTTCAAGATGTTTCGGGCCCTGGCTAGCAATTCGTCAATTCCCAGTGTGTCCAATCTTGAAGACGCCGCAGGAGCTGACTGGTGTCAAGGGAAGCCCTGCCAGGAAGGCGCACCCAGTATGCGGTCCGTTGTTCGCCAAACGGTACTGCCAGCCTTCATAAATCAGCCAGGTAAACATCCACAGTCTCACCCGGCTCGAGCCGTCGTCCGACGAACTGTTTCCAAGCCGATGAACGGATCTATTCCAAAGGCCGTATACAGGGCGTCCTTGATCTCTTCTAGGTCAGCATCGTCCCCGAAGTTGTTGATATACTCGCGAGGCTCCTCCCGTGAGTCTCAGTGGGATGACTAGTGCAGGTTCCTTTATTTTGGACACCCTGCAAACACGTTCGCCTTTTCAAACAATTCGACGATAGTCGGGCCCGTGGGGGAGTTTTTCGAATTCTGGGATCAACTTTAGATCGAACTTGTCCATTGCAAATAGCTTGTGGTGTGTAACTCAACAATTCAACTGATGATAGCAGGTAGGCACAAAGAAAACCGTGTCGCACGTCCAACCTTTCTCACGAGCGAAGGCCTTCTGATCTTAAACAGCAGAAACGAGCCTGCTTTATACAGCTGCGGACCGACCACGATTTGCATGCGAATCACGAGGCAACGAGATTTCACGTTAACTGACCGAGACCGCTCGGCATAAAAACGCGGGCGCCGCCATTTTGGTTTTTTTTTACAGTTGGAAGGACCAGAGTTTACATACTGCGCAGATTCGAATGCGTTTCCGAGGTAGGCCATTTTCACAATTTTCCCCACATTGATGAGACCTTGTTGCCAATCTAGTAATGCACTTAAATTCATGAAGTCTAGGTACCATAGCAAAGAGCTCATCCGAACAATTGCCATGAAAGCATTTATAGAAAAGGCACAGGGAGGCAACCTTATGGCAGTAGGAAAGTGACTGAAGCTGAAACACCAGATCAGGACTAATAATATTGCTGATTCTTGGCTGAAACATCATGTTTATAACGGATATTTATAATAAGTACAGATGAGAACAATTGTTCAAACAAATCAAATAATAAAAACAACAGAGTATATTGATAATTCCTCAAAAATCAAAACTAAACTTTTCAAATTAATATTGGCAAATAATTTGGTCAAGTATTGTATTAAAAGTAAATTAAAACAATCAAAATCAATTGGCTGCAATTCCTGAATCCAATGAATGTCATTTTATGGCAAACACTACTTTCAAGAATGCATAAATATCAATTATAACACTTTAGAAAATAATGTCTATGGATAATTAACCAAAGATTAAAACTCAAAAAAAGGATATAGGCAGGATCATCCATATCAGGTTCTGGTGTGGAGAAATATGGCTGGATACACAATAAATCTGGAACAAGGGACAATGTTAGGTTGGGAACTTTATGACCAAGTTTTTTCATGCATCTGTAAGGAAAATGAACAAAGATTCATGTAGATTAAGAAAAACGTTTCTCTTTTGTCATTCACGTGTATCAAAGTTATGAATTTCAGTCCGAAACTATTACCTTTTATTTTATTAAGCTGACATATCAGATAGCAAATGTTGGTAGCATGATAATGGCTGAACAGTTATGGAGACCAATCTGTGAATGTGAGCACAGTTTGGCCATGGGTAATATGTTTCAAAAGTGGTGACAGCAATATGTAACACAAAATATCAACCCAGAAAATGATGAGGGCTTCAATCAGTTCATCTGCTATGGTGGCAACTATGCAGAAAAACAGTGCTTTGTAGCTGTAAACTTGCTCCATCCAACTGTGTTATCACACTCAATATATCTTTTGTATGTTTCATGTAAATAAGTAAACACCAATACTATTAAACCTTTTCCTATATTTTCATTTTTAACAGACTTTTACACCTAAGTTTATTTCATGTATATTTAAAGATAATACACAGATAATCTTAACAAAACAAGATAAGGAATTTATTTACGAATTTACCTACTTGAAGTTGTATCAGTAGCTCATTTCAGGAAAATAAATCAGAAATTTTTAAAGTCCATAGTTTCAACAAATTGTCATGAAGAGGAAATGTTCAATGGATTAAATTATCTGATACAAAATAATATTCAAAAATGTTTAAAACAAAGGTAGGAGAATTCGTTGTCCACAGAAAAGATATATGGTTGTATATGATCAAAAGTAGACAAAGAGAGAATTTGAAAGACTTAGCTTTCTTGGATTGGTGAAAGAAAAGTGCCACATGCTTATTTAAAAGCCAATTATATATTTGGTGAGTAATTTTACACTGGCAAAAACTTGAACACTGGATATGTTAATAAAAATGAAACCTTTCACATGACTTCAGAAACTCTTCTCTTGTTAATTTTTTTTCTTCATTTTATATCAGAAAGGATTTTGCATAGGTTCATTATTTTCTTTTCTTTCTTGGCTCAGCAACTAATTTCTGTGAAGACAAGGTTTTCATTGGTCCAAACAAAATTTCACATAGGCTCATGAATTTATTTCCATCTTTTTCTCAGTTCACCCAAATTTTAAGGGAGTGGGTGAAGGGAGTTCTTATTATTTTGTACTCACTACAGATAGATGAGGAGAGAACACCCTCAACATCTGTTTCAGTGAAATGGAAAAAACTTGTCAATTTCAAAATCTTTAAATTTTAATGACCTGCATTTATATTTACGATATTTATTGCACTATTTGTTAAAGATGTTGAGCTGAAATATTTAACGAGGCAATACAGGAATTTCTATGGGTATTTTACAGTTGTGGAACTCACTTGGTGTTTATTCAATCATTAATTTGAGCATTAAAATTCATCAGAAAATGAAAATAGAAAAACCATCTAATTTTCAGAGGTATTTCTAGTTATTGTTATTATTATTATTGTTGTTGTTACTATTATTATATAATATTATTAACAATATTATTCATCTGTACTTTTTGTTTCAGATGTTATAATGGCAGATGCCTGTCTTGAGAATCTGGCAATGCTGATGCATTATTTTAAACTAGAGCGCAAATCTACTGAATCTGAATCTGTTTGTAGAATTCAGGAATTGGTAGGAAATTAACCAATATCTGACTGGACTGCTAGAAATTGGTTTATGCATTTTTAAGTGTGAAGAGTGAAAGTAACAAAAAAAAAAAGCTATTGCTAAAAACTCAACCAAGTCATGTGAGCTGTGGGAAGGGAATAACAGTAAAAGGGTAACATAAGTGGAGACTAGACACTGGGGAAGATAGACATTCTTAGAAATGCAGCCCAAGAGGGAGTGCTGTTGTAATCCACCCCTCCACACACACACACACTGATTTTCTATACAATCAAAATTATCCAGTGGTTTAAAAAAAAAAAAAAAAAAAGAAAAGAAACTCTTTGCCCCTCATCTCTTTTAGTAAACAAAATAACTTCAGTAGCAGCACCCAATGACATTATTTAAATTTGGACTAATGACCTAACCTTTGTTGTTATAATCACAATATTTCGACCTTTGTATCCTCTGGTATTTTTCAGGCATCTTTCAACCAGGGTAACCTTCAGGGAATTTCAAACTGAATCCTTTATTTAATCTACAGAAGTACACTGCTCTTGTTTCACTGTCCATGTCTAGGGATATTTCATTTTGTTCTTTTTAGTTTTATTCTGTTATTCCCCGTCCCTGTTTTCACTGAGTCTGGGTCTGTAGTACCCAGTGAAATCACAATTCAGTGCCACTAAATTCACAAACCAATGCTTTAATTCCCTAGACCAGTCATGGTCCAGATGCAGACCAATTGGCTTTGTGAACAGCACGCCTAATTCCTTAAGGAAACTAACATTTATTAAAATGTTGTTTGTTTCTCTTCATTCTCACTTGTTCACTCACATACTCTCATACATAAAAACATATATAAACAATGATTAAGTACAATGTTTCTGGAAGTTTTTAACTTTTCATTGAAGATAATGTTGTCAGCATTTTAAACTATTGCCGATTTTCACTATGGAAGATCATACGTGCAAACATCTTTTGCTTCAGAAACAAGAAACATCAATGATAATTATTTTTCTCTAAAGAATAAATATACTTATTCTTTTACAAATATTTTTGTACAGTCAATGAATAAATTAGAAACATCTCAAAATGCAGCAGTGTGTGTTAATCACTCCGTTTTCAGGGATACTATTACACCAAGCTTTCAGGGTTTTTTTCGATTAGAGAAGGAATAGTTTCTCTAAAAAAAAAAACAAACAACTTTTCCTCATTTCTGAGACAGATGCTTATGCACATGGTCTTTTATTGGGAAAATTTTTGCAGTATCTTTAATGAATTTTTAGTAATGCAGACCATCTTATGATGTACTGATCTTCATACAGCCCATTGTTCAAAAAAAGTTTCCCATGCCTGTCTTAGGCAAATAGTCCCAAAGGACATTACTCTGAAATGTAAATAATAAGTAATGATGAATTCTCACACCAGAAATTCAAACAGAAATTAACCAATGTCAGTCTTTCATTTGACTCTACTCTATTGATATTCCAATGTTTTACTGCAATTGCATTCCCACTGAATTATTGTAAAATATTCTCTGAAAATCTGGATTTATTAATTGCACTCCACAAGTAACTATTATATCCTCAAACTTTCAAATCCAAGAGTCAGATGGGTCCAGTATTGGATAGTTTTAAAAATGAAAACAACATACAAGATACGTACAATTAAGATGACACTATTAGAACTGAAACAAGCAAATAGACCAACCTCCATATAGATAATCTGTCTTGGGGATAACGTTTTAAATTGTCAAGAAGTCGCATTATGCACTGGTTTAAAGAGGAGCTTGTAGCCAGATTCATGTTGCCAAGCATTTCTCGCAAAGCTTCCCGGACAATGAAGTTGAAATCCTAAAACCATCAGAAAAGAAAATATTTAAAATCACTTTTTCAAACAGAACAAAAAAACAAGATACATGTATTATGCACTAAAAAAGAAGAATGGCATTTCTTCTATGCAGTGTAATATGATTGCTAGCATGATTTTGGCCATAGAAAATCGGCATGGTATAATAAAAAAGTTTTACACATGGGCAAATGAAAGCAAAGTACACGATCTTGATATATGATTTAAGTATAAGTTATGATTACATGGCTTTTTAAATACCAGTAAAAGGCTAGAGAGCCACTCAAAGTATAGGATTACTGTTAAAATGGCTATGATGAATTATGTGATATGAATGAAAGGTGGAAGGAAGTGAAGAAAGTGAGGATAAGAAGGACAGATAACAACTGACAGTTTACTTGGAAAGGTTAAGATTGTAGTGTTTGGAGAAGCCACGGAAATAACAACGGAGTAGCAAGCAGGTAGTGAAGTTGTGCCTGTGGGAAAGAGGCTGCAGAGTAGAGAATAAATTGCCTTCATAAGATTATGTAATCGATTTTGAACTCTATCAAGGTTGGAAAGCCAGGATTGAGTAGCCTAGATTTAGCAGCAAATAACCAAGAAAATTTATAAAATGTGACCAGCTAGCAACAATGGCCAGCAGAAACATGTGCATCAGAGAAGTCAAATTCTAAGGAAAGGTTGGGATGTAATATTTTTGGTGATATTTTGAATTGCAAGTCACACAGTTGAAAAAAGAAAAAAAAGTCTGCAATATTAATGGTCTGATGGTACAAACCTTACACCCTTTGATTTCAATCTATTAGCTCTCCTCCAGATTTCCTTTTATTTACTTTTTTTCAACCAAGATGGTCATTACTAGTTCACATCCAGGTTTACAACTTCTAGTCTACATCCAAGTCTTTTGCTATTGCTTATCCCAGAAAGATATTCCTTCTTTTATCCATCATAACCTGATGAATATTTATATAGACACCACTCTACCCATCCAAGTTACTTTCTGATAATAAACATAATACATAGACATTTTTGACAATGACCAGTAAGTACATTATGTTCTGTTTCCCTTTAAAAGGACATTTAAGCCTGTGTTAGTAACATGGGATATTTTGTTATTCCCATATTTTTAAAGTAATTGTAATTCCTAGTTGGTAACTTGTTTCTTTTGCTCACTCTCACTACTCTCCTAATTCAGTGAGAGTGTGTAGCTCAGTTGTTATGGAAGGCAGATGCCACAGGACTATTCATTTTCAGAAATGTGACATGATTAATGCAGGGTTAAACATTCCCACTTTTCCATGTGGTCAGAGACGGTAAAACAAAACTTCATCCTTTATTCAATATCATTTTTTCTCTCCAACCAATATTTTGAATAAATCTTTTTGAGAACTCACAACTATTTTTCAAATCTGGAGTCATGTGGAGTCAGAATATGAGACAACTTAGCAAAAAGATCAAGAGAAATGTAAGGGAAGTAATTTAGTGACAGTAATGCTAAAATTGTTTAACACACCAACTCAGGTTCTTTCGGTCATCTAGAAATCTATAGATAAATAGATGAAATCCATCTATGAAGTACTTTTGATACTAAAGAAAAGATATTAGTAGATTTAAAACAAATTCAAGATTAAGATCAATGTGACTGCTTGCACTGAAAGAAAGGCTGGTTACTTTGTATGGTACCATGAAATATTTAACTCCTGTTGCCATGCTCTATCTTTACAGGTGAAAGATCAAACCAAGAAAGGAGTATTGCTGATTGGATCAAGAAAGGAGTATTGTTGATTGGAGCAAGAAAGGAGTATTGTTGATCAGACCAAGAAAGGAGTATTGTTGATCGGACCAAGAAAGGAGTATTGCTGATCAGATGAAGAAAGGAGTATTGCTGATCAGATGAAGAAAGGAGTATTGTTGATTGAACCAAGAAAGGAGTATTGTTGATCGGACCAAGAAAGGAGTATTGTTGATCGGACCAAGAAAGGAATATTGTTGATCAGATGAAGAAAGGAGTATTGCTGATTGGATCAAGTTGATCGAACCAAGAAAGGAGTATTGTTGATCGGACCAAGAAAAGAGTATTGTTGATCAGATGAAGAAAGGAGTATTGTTGATCAGATCAAGAAAGGAGTATTGTTGATCGGACCAAGAAAGGAGAATTGCTGTCTAGTCCTCCCTGTTAAACCTTGACAGAGTTCAAAAGTGATTACATGACCTTAAGAGTGATTAATTATTTTCCACCACACAATCCCTATCTTACCAATGAAACATTGCTAGCTTCTCACTACAGGTCGACTAATCCTAATCTCAAATCCTAAGATCTGGCTGCGTTTCACTTTTTAGAACATTTTGGATTATAGAATAATTATGGTAAAACAAAAAAACGAAAATATGACTGACAGAAAATAACATTACGTTTTATGGGAAAACACATTGATAAATAAAAATGTTGGTTGTTTGGTTGATTTTGTTTAGTGGCATATCAACATCTATGAATTATTTAATGCCAAAATCTAAATATTTTGAACACAATTTTATGGCTTCAACTAAATATATTTTGAAAACCATAGTATGCCATCAACTACAATTAAAATATATTGTTGGTCAGATGTAGTTTATTATTTTTCATAGAAAATATTCGTCCTTTGACAGAATTCGAACCTGCATCCTATACGGAACCGTCATTTACGCTGACGTGCCTTAACCGACTCGGCCCAAAGGAGCGTTTGTTTGTGGTCGAGTCGGTTAAGGCACGTCAGCGTAAATGACGGTTCCATATAGGATGCAGGTTCGAATTCTGTCAAAGGACGAATATTTTCTATGAAAATTTCTGACATTCAGGCGGTAAATGTTATTTAATACTGTTTATTATAAACAGAGCATTTACTTAAATACTTGTATCTATAAAAAGAACGTTAAACATAAAAATGTCTTTGATAAATAAATTGTCGGACTTTGTCTATTTCTTAATATATATATATATATATATATAGTAAGAGAGAGAGAGATAGTGATATGGATTTTAGAAACAGTTGTTCAAATACCTGCAGCACACCAAGAACGACTTCAAGCTGATCTTCTCGCAGGACAACATGTGCACTGATTTTCTGCATGCTATTTATGGCATTTAGTCGAACCATTTCTATTTCATCGTTGAACATATCAATAAGGCTGTCCTGGGCCATTCGAGCAAAACTTGGAGAATGTGCAGACAACTCACATAAAGAATCCAATGCTGCATTGCGAACTTCTGCAATTTAAATGTTTAAATTAAATAAAAGAAAAAAACAATAAGTTTATCACAATTTCCCTTTGATTTAATCTAGTTTTAACTTGATGATTAGAGGAAAAATATTGAGATGTAAGGGAGACTATTCATAGTCTCCATTCTCCATATGTCTAAATTAGACTGCAAACAGATTTGTAGTTTATGAAGAAGATACTGTGAGTGGTCAAATGTATCAAAAGTGGTTTGTAGAGTTTCAATGCAAGATTTCTTACTGAATGATGCCCCATGATCAGATAGATTAGTTGACTGATAGAAACTGTCAAACCAGGTTCAAATCCTGGCCTAGTCAGTTATGTTCACTTTTGCACTAATGACCTTGGGAAAGACATGAATTAATTTCTATTCCCTTACCGCCATCTATGAGTTAAACAATAGTGTAGACTAGGCTCTGTAGCCTTGACTGGCAAAATCTAAAAGAAGGAAAATGCTGAATTTCAAACCATAGAAAAAGAAATGTGAAACCATTCCATTGTCTTTCCCCAAAATGCGTGCCAATTTAGAGACAATAAAGAAAAAGAATCTGTGGAATGCCATGATCATTTATGTCCTGAAGGAATGTGGATTTAACAAAAAAAAAAGAAAAAAAAAAGACTATTTCATTAAATAAGAATGATTTAAAATATGATAGTAATGCTGAATAAATTGAGTCAACAAAATCCAAAGAACCTGCCTAAATATTCATCTTCCAGGCCATGAATAAATGCACCACAGGCACCACTGTTCATCAAACTGATGTTATCAGGATCAATTTCTTCATTTGGTGCATCATCGCCAAATTTCTGGCCTGTTGACCACTCCCCAGACATGTAGTTTTCACGGGCACGTTCATGAGCAGTTCGCTTTCTCTGAAAAAGGAGAAAATAAAAAAAATAAACACTGAATTTTAATTATTTTCTTTGTCAATTTTTTTATATAGGACTGTTAAATTTTTAAATTATCATTTTTTTTCATGAGTATTTGTGATGAAGTAATGTAATCTGGCAACAAAAAAAAACATTGACACTAATCACTAACTGAAAACCAACCATATGCACAGGATTTTAAATGAATTCCTACAAAAAGCTGCAATTTTCTAGATTTTAAAACAATTTCCTGCAAAAGGGCTAAATTTTCAAAATTTTTGAACAAGTTCCTGCAAAAGGGCTAAATTTTCTAGATTTTTAAACAAGTTCCTGCAAAAGGGCTAAATTTTTATAGATTTTCCAACAATTTCCTGCAAAAGGCCTAAATTTTATAGATTTGAAATGAGTCCCTGCAAAAGATCTAATTTTTGTAGATTTTTAAATGAGTTCCTGCAGAAGGCCAAAATTTTCTAGATTTTTAAACAAGTTCCTGTAAAATGCCTAAATTATGTATATGAACAACATATTTATTGAATTCTATCTTATTTGAAAATCTTCACTGGCATGAACTTCTGAATCATATTTACTTTAAACATCTGAGGAAGCATGTTACTTTTTACAAAAGATTTGATATACCAACATTTTTACTATAAATTTATATTTTTTTTATTCTGAACACTACCGCCCTTCAGATTGCTTTTTGCTTATTATCTGTGTAATACTATAACTTCTTGGAAAAGATAGTGGAGTGGTTTCCTGTTGCATTCTCCATGGTTTTTAATTTCAGAATAGACTGGTTACCACTGACAGTTAAAGAGACCAGTTTGCTCTATTTATACCATAACTGGAGAAAGCAGAGATCGCCAGAATTTGAACTTGGTTCACTTATCCCACTTTCCACATTGACAAAATTTTTTGCACAGTAATAAATACAGGTATAATATTGAATTAGATTCCTGCGAGGACTTCTAATAAATATCATCATGGGTTAATATTTATGGTCTCTTGATAACCACTACACTCACTACAAATGCAAACATGACAAAACGATTTTTTTATGTCTTGATTTTCCAGTGACTGGAAAAAAAGTCCTGGTTATAACTTTGGTTTCTAGATAGGAAATTTTCAGCAAGATGTCTATTTTAAATGGTTAAACAATAAGATAAGTAGTCCAGTTCAGTATTATAGTTAAACTGTAAATCAAACTCTTCACTAGAAACTTTAAAATGTTTTGCAATTTTCAAAAACTAATGTTAAAATCTACTCCAGGGTAACACTAATAACCACAGAAAATTTGACTTTGGCAATCATTACGTTATATAATGAGAGAAAGATTAACAGAGAGATTTTTAGTGAATTACATTGGGACCTTGCCTTATCAAAGTACAGTGGGACTTTTCCTTATCAATTTTTTCTTTAAACAAGAATGCAACAAATTATAATTTATTTTGATATTTATATAGCAAATGCACATCAATACAGACACAAAAGAGGCTCCAAGTCATGTGCAGACATGTCTGTCAAAACTATTTACATCTGGGTTCTTTCTATTAGCAGCAGAACATCTTTGCATGTCTAGATACATGCCTCTCTACAGCTTGTCTAGATCTGAGTGTTTGTTAGCTGTCCCATGCCAATAAAAGTGACAGGAAAATCAGCAGTGGGCAGTTGGTGAAACATGGTGTCTTGTGAAGTCATTCCTTTTGGAATTTTGTTCCTAAAGTTGTGTGCCATATGCTGTGCTGTCGTTCCTGAGATAGTGCTGTTTTGTTTGCTCCCATCTATTTCCCTTCTCTGCATGTTACCACGTAGTTCTTGGGAGAGGAATCAGTTAGGTGTTTCCCAAACCTCAATACATCCTTGCTGTATTGTTAGCTAGTAAAAAAATAATAATTTCACACAACTGTTTCAAGTCAGGTCAAGCTTAGACCTGATACTGATAACATGTAACCCAGTACAACCTGCCACATGAACAGGTGGTTAGTGTCTAAATCAGCTTTTCTACTGGTAAGGAGAGTGACATATCACCCCACAGAATTAATACAGAAATTATCCATTTCAATGCTTCAGTCAGACGAAAGGCACAAGACAGTGGTCAGGGGAGGATGAAATGTAAGGTATTAGCCTTAAAGAGAAGAGGTTTTATAAAATTAAACCCTTATAAAATCTCTTCCCCTTAAGGCTAATACCTTTCACCCTCCTGACCACTGTCTCATGCCTTTCGTCTGACTGAAGCATTGAAATGGATAATTTCTGCATTAATTTTTCAACAGCTGTCACAGTTAAATTTCTAATTCTGACATAAACTCAGTCTGTATACTGGGGTTGAATAAGACTGACAAAGTTTTCGTCAGTTGAAATAGATCTATGCCCATATGAAGTAATTTTGGATTTTATGGTTTACTACTATATATATATATATAGAGAGTTAGGTAAATCAAACCCTACCTGCACCTTTTGAACTATTTTATTTTTGGACTATGAAGCAGCGTTCCTCTCCTGTGACATCTGTGTATTTTTATAAAAAACATAAGATATACTTTGTGCCCAATGAGCTGGAAAACCAGCGAAACTTAAGTCGCACACCAAAACGTAGGCATATATATGCGTGTATATATATATATATATATATATATATATATATATATATATATATAATATTGCCTTTAAACACATATTTGTCAAAAATAATTAAGTTACTTAATTAGTTCTATTTCAAAAAATCATTTAATGCAAGCTTCTCTCACAAAAAAAAAACAAGCCTGAAAATGTAACTGAGAAATTAATAATATTAGACATATATTATTGATTAAATAAAAATAAACATTTAAAATTTATAACCAATATTTCCTACTTATTTATCTTTATGCAAATGTGTTTTTTTATCCATTTTGGATTTTATTTCTATCATCATCATCATCAGAAGAAGAAAAAGATGATGATGATGATGATGATTTTTTTTTTTTTCAAACATATGTTCAGTGTTATAAATCCAACAAATCTGATTGATGGATGCATTAATAATGAATGGAACAATGTTATTGGGTAACAAAATTGGAGTAAAATAATTTCATTTTTGTTTAAACTTACCCTCATATTTGACATCAATTTCTTGTCTAATGTCTGTTCCAAAAATCGAGGGCTTACTAAATGAAGAGATCCCTAAAAATAGAAAAACAATTTTTTTTAATTATCCAAATATATAAAATACAATGTGTGTGAATAACATTTTTCAGAGTGCACAGATACTATAATGTAATCTAACTCTGAGGATCGGAGAAGTGACCTTGATCCTTGCAGAGTACATACTACACTCTGATCCTAAGCAGAGGACCAGGAGCAACACTTTTATTCTCAGCAGTGTGTACAAATACTACACTGATCCTAAGTAGAAGTGTCAGTCCATATGTAAATAATCTTGTTATCTTTTATTGGTACTATGCTGGTATGAAATAATCTGTAATATGAAAAAAGTCATGTGGTGATTCACCCACAGAAGGGAAAAAGTAAAAAATAAAAGTGAATAAATTTAAATTTATCAAAGCATGATTTCTCTTTACAAAAATTGTTTAATGTATATTTTTGTAAATTTGATCATTTCTTTGTGACACCAAATTGAAAATATCAAAATGACAATCTCTTTAAAATGCATATAAAAGTTTAATTCTGAATTTCATTCTGAATGGAGAATACTTTCAAATCAAAGACTGGATTGTGCAGCATTCACAAGATGTATTTTGGGAATAAATATCATTCAGCAGTTTTATATGCATTCACTCCATTAAGGAAAAACTGTCAACTACCAAAGAAGAATTTATTTCTACAGGTAAAGAGTTGGACTTTCAAACTGAAATTTGTCAATTTTAAATGAAAAATTAAAATACTGAAATTACTTCAATTAAGCCTTGAATAGTTTGACTATGGAAACCAGTTTATTTTCTTGGAGTGCACAAATTGTATGGAAAATATGAAACTAAAACATGAAATAAAAAAACAAACTGGCACTTCATGGATTGGATCAGTCTTGTTCTTTATTCCAGGTGTGATAGGGCACAAAATTTATTTAAGTTAGGAATTGGTACACCACAAGCTTCCTCCAAACACAATTGGGTAAGTACATTATAAAGACTAATTTTGTAAATTTGTTTTTAAATTTGTGCTGTCAGGACTTGGATGACACTTTGCTTTTCTTCATGTAAGACAGAGCATAAAATCCATGTAGATTTACTTGGTCTCTGGAGATTCCAATTAGAAGGAAGTGCCTCATCAGTGAATTAAAAAAAATAGGTCATGTCTTTCCCTGATGCCTTTACTAAAAAGAGACTGGATAATTTTTGCTTTCACCCAAATTAAGCCTGATCTTGTGCCAAATCTTTTGTAGATAAAGATACCAAAAGAAAAAAAAATAGAAATCAGTATGTAAATAAATTGCTATATGCATTTTATTAAAAGTAACGAAAGAAAGTCTTAGTTCTAATATAATCTGAACAAAAGAGTTTGGCAAAATCTGAAGAAATTAAAAGAAAATATCTTTTCTTATTCCTATTATGTGTTACTCATAAGATAAATGGAATTTATATTTCTTCAAATCTTGAATTAAATAAAATTTCAATTCTTGTTATCATTACAAAAAGGAAATCAAAATGCAACGTAAACATTCTCTCACATATATAAAAACTAAATATTTCATTATGGCATCTAATTAAAATCTTTTGTCACAAAATTTGTATTAAACAATCCCTAGGATTGATCTAAAAGAACACTGATTGACCTCCTTTACATCTAACTAGTTGAATGCAAACAAACCAGAAGAACTAATTAACATGCCTACATTTTGTGCTCTAATTAGCTGAATGCAAAATGCTATTTATTTAGGCAGTGAGGTCATTCAATCAGTTATTACGAGATGGAAGAGTCATTAAGATATAATCCATGAAGAGGTGTCTGTGTTAATCACACTTCCAGGACCTCAATTTACCATCCATGTCTTTTCGTACTCATTTTTTTCAGCTATCTCATATTTAGAATTACACCTGACAAAGAAATAAACATAAGAAATGTATTTTTCAACACAATATGTTCGCCTTGTGCCATCGAGTTGCTTTCCACAATGTGAATGTGGCTCTTTTTTTGACAACCCATTCTTTTCAACTGTATTTGAATATCAAATAAACAGAAGACTCAAGAAGGTTATTTGAAAAAGCAGGTAGCAAAGTAGCCAACCCAACAACCATTGTCTCATACAACAAGTGTTCAATTTGCTAACACTACACATACTGTATTGCAGATTCTATAAATAGAGATTTGAGTTGTCTTAAGTTGTTTTTCTTCTAACGACAGTAAATAAAATGTTAAATTATTAGTAACATAAATTATTGTAAAATCAAGAACTGGATTCCCTCAAGTGGATAGGTGGTAGCGGTAAATTCTACTAAATTTCTCATCATAACACTTGACATCTATAGCAATATGCCAATAAAACAATCAATTTCTGCACTTGCCCACACAGAAGTTTGAGTAGAGTCCCACTTTAAAAGAAAGCTTTATGCCACATTGCATCCTTGTGGGAGAATGGGAAAATATACTGGTCAAACCAAACCCACCCTCAGCAACATATATAACACAGGTGATTCCATGTTTTATATAAACATTTGTTTTTCATTGTATTGTTAGTAGTAACTGAGTTATAGCTATCAACAAAACCCTTTAAGTAAATCAGTTCTTGCCAAACCAGGTACCATGATACACTGATGCACACAAAATGAAGTGGGCCACAAAAGAGGAAGATTATATTTTAAAACGTGAAAAATTATCAACTGAAATTCGTAATAAAGTAACTGTCAGTTAAAATTTGAAAAGACGCTTAATTACACTTACAGTGTTAAGTTGGAGGGCGGGTAACAGGTACATGAAGACAGTCTGAACTGAGTATTCTTATGTGTGTTAGGTCTACTGTTTCATAGCTAAATCAGAGAAAAGTGAGTTCGATCCTCACTAGGTGTCCCATACTTTCGGCCTTGTGCCACATCTAAGCTACGCTTAGAAAATAACTATTGTTTCATAGCTACCTGCACAAGGGTTATGTATAAAGTTTGTTAAAATATTCTTTTAGTGTGCCATGAGTAAGAAAAGTTAAGAGAATCATCAATGTAAATTATACAAGGCTCAGTTCAGTTGGGCTAGTTAAAAAAATTTTTCCACTTGATAAACAATAACAGTGAGAAAGGAAGGAGACACAAAACTCTTCCTCCATGATAGCTACTGAGGAGGTGCTAAAAACAGAACTAAAAATAAAGAGAGAAAAACATACCAATAAGCTAGCTGCTTCCTTGCGTACTTTCATAGATAAATCATTAATAGTGTTGCAGATTTTCACAAAACCATCATCCACCAGTCGAATCTCTTCTCCAGTATCAGCTACTGGAACCATACTTAGAGAGAAAGAGAGAAAAAAAATGCATTTCAATATCAAATGGATAAATCAGCCAACAATTTAAGCATTTTCTCCCAACTTTACAACATCAACATATATATATATATATATATATATATATATATATATTTTTAAGCGTTTCACCCCAAGCAAGGTGGGACACTAGGACACAAGGGGTTACAGAAAAATTGGAGCAAGATCAGATAGGAGTGATAGAGGAAAGGATGAGAAGAAGGATAGTGGATAGATCAAGGCAACTGGAAATGTCGATTGACATTACATTTGAATAGTAGGAGATTATAGCTCTCAGGAACAGGAATAGGGAAGGGAGTTCCACAGGCAAGAGGTGCGATTTATGAAGCTATTGGAGTAGAAGAGACGGCTACATTTAATAGTTTCAACAGTGAAAGGGTGAGAGCGGGATGCCAGCCTCGTAGGGCGCTTGAATTCATGAAGTCTGGGAACCAGCAAATGCAGCTCCTCAGAGCAATTACCATGGAAGTATTTGTAAAAAAGACAGAGGCAACAGCGCGTCTGTGAGAGAGTGACTGTAGACAAGATGCCAGATCAGGGTCAATTATATTGCATATCTGCCTCTGGATCTCATCAAGAACCCCAAGTCAAACAGAAAGGGTTCCAGACCATATATGGCAGCAATACTCCATGCAAGGGCGAATATCATATTATGAAAAACTTTACAAAATTTCTATGTATAGTTAGAACTGACCTTACATTCATGTGTATTTTAATGCTGTGTTCCTTGAAGATGTAATCAATCATGGCTCACCACAGTTTCCTTTTATTTATAATCTGTGAATTGCCATGTCTCCTTTGGAAAGATAGTAGTTTCCCTCTGACTTTTCCACAATTTTAAATTAATAGTAGTCCTTTTAAACTAGTTACCAGCCAAGGCAACAGAGCCTAATCTACCTTGCCATTTAATCCTTAGAAGAGATGGATTCATACTTTTTCCAAGGACAATAGTGTGAAAATGAATGTGGCAGACTAGGCAGGGATTTGAACTCAGCCCACTGATACTACTTTCCATGTCAATAACTGTTACACTACCTGCACATTAACTTTAAGACTGGATATACTAATTATAAACAAGATGAAAATATACTTAAAAAATTGGTAAATACTAATATATCTACAACAGATCCTAGCAGAAAAAATTAAGTTAATCATATACTAAATCTAGTATATCCAACTCAATTATTCACAATGATTCTTCCCCGCTGGTTAGCAATTTGCAGAAAACCAACATAGTTTACAAATTCAAATGCCCTCTGGGAGATTGTATCTCCAAGGATTAAATAATATTTATGTTGGTCACACCACAAACTCGCTTTCATAATGCTTAACTCACCATTTGAATCACAATTCCAACATTTTTAGGCATTTAAAACAATATGCCTGGCCACATACACAGTTCTGGAAAATCCTTGTTGAAAATACAACTATACTTAACCATGAAAACAATAAATAAAAACTAAAAATTCTTGAAGCTATTTACATAAAACAGTTGAAACCTAACCTGAACAAAATAAACTATGAAAACTCCACAAATATACTTAAATGCTTATAGTTATAACAGGAGCTATTGGTTTTTTATACCAATGGCTTTCCATACTTAACACTTTTCCTCATTTTCACTCTCACATGGTCATGTGTGATGTCATAAACCACAATGCGATATTTGCTTCCTGCATTTCATATGCACAAATTTATCATAATTGCATAGCAATCTTCCATTGTTGCAATGTCTGCATAACCAATCTAAAACAAAAATTACCATCTTTGTTATTTAATTTATTATTTAATTTATTGTAATGTACTTGTAATCTCTGATGATGGCTTATCTAAGACGAAAGCTTAGACAGGATTAACAATAAAAACATCATGTATCAAGATGGTGATTTTCTTTCGTGTTTCAGTGATAATGCTAAAAAGCTTATTCAACAATATGAAAGGAAATTACTTAAAATAAATAAACAAAACTTGTCCATATTATCTAATGAAACAGTCATCGAGTCTAGAAGAAACCTCAACAGAATGCAGAAAGCACTGGACGGTCGTTTCGTCCTATATTTGGGACTCATCAGCAATGCGCATCCACTAGAATTGAAACCCTGACAGTTAGGTTGTCAAGCAAACACCATACCAACTGTTCCAACGGGCCTTTTGACGGAGAGATAGCAAAATCATTTTCGATATAGCATAACTTGATCACATATTCCATGGTAGAACTCATCCAAGTTTCTCTTTTACACAAAGGATTGTGCCCCCACAAGCCACGACTACTATCCCCAAGCCACTCCATCCAGAGCATTAGAAGCCAGTTCAAGCAAGGATATACAAGTGATAGAAATTAGGAGGATCTGAGATAATTATAATTAATTCATTGAGTCTAGAAGAAACCTAGAAGTCTAGAAGGTTTCTTCTAGACTCGATGAATAAAGTTCCATCTAATAAGAAACCATATAAGGAGAAGTCATATAATAGAGTGATTAATTTAAGGTAATGGTTCCCCAAATTTTTTTGTCAGGGCTGCATTTTTGGAATGAAAATTTGCTTGTCTCACCAAATTTTACATGATAAAAAGTACATTTAAAAATAAGAAAAACAGAGAGGGTTAAAGGGAGATAATCACGAATTCAAAGTCAGAACATTATTATTGATAACTCTCTCCTCCAATTTGCAGAGCACAGTTACTGTATTCTTAAGATTTGATATAATGCAAAAATATAAATAAATCAGTCAATAATTATCTATTACTATTTATACTGGGACTCATGCATGCCATTATATATAATCCATTATATTATTTTAAATTTTGAAATCATATTTATTTTTGGTATATGAAATTTTTGAAACTGTTTCTAAGTCTTTGATTGTCTTTCAATCATTCTGCCTCACCTGCTATCTTCTTCCGCCACACCTATGAGGTGCATCACACTATTTGAGAACCACTGATTTAAGGCTAGATTTGATTTTTGGAAGCTATTAGCCCCCCACCCTCAGAGTAGCTAGTATATTCAGGTAAAAAGGGACATGAGTTCAAGTTTCAGGTAAATCTTATCCTTTATTTCTGATAGATGCCATCTTCCTACCACTATAGGTAGACAGCCTGCATAGAACTGTGATAAAAAAAATAAGATAAAAGTCAAAATTAATAATGGTAATGGTACATCCATTTCTGTTGTAAATTAAAATCATACATACAGCTATCAGATGTCTATTCCCTTTTCGATTAATTTTATTAATGCTAAATGTGATAAAAAATAAACACAATATTACTTTGAAAACAAGAGAACTACACAGAAACTTGTTTAGTGATAATTTTGCAAAGAATGAAAATATGTTAAGCATGCACTAAATTCAAGTTTTTTTTTTGTATTTCAAATGAAGGTTTAACAAATTTACTTAATTAAATCTCAAGGACTTATCTATATATTCTGTTACCTCCTTAAGAATGTAATTCTCTTTTGCAGAAATATGTAGGAAGCAGCTTCTTTTATGAGGTTAATCTATCTACAATCAGTATAATACCTTTCCGGGTAAAGATTGCACAAAACCCAAATCAGTTTGACAGCAGATATTCTGACTCCTTCATAATCATCTTTCAAAGAGCGACAGCAATGGTCATACATGGCTAAGTCAACTTGAATGCCTCGTTGATGTAAATTTAACTGAAATGAAACAAAATATTCAAACAAAAAAATCAGATAAACATGGTAGAGAAAATCCAAAAACACTTATTTATCAGTAAAAGAGTTTTAGATTTGCCAAATGATTAAGAATAGAAATTATTACTAATGAAACACTTGGAAATAATCAATATTTTTTGTCAACAAAAATATACAGGAATTAAGTATTAAACATATATATATATATATATATATATATATATATATATATATATATATATATATATATATATATATATTATTAAAATATATATGACAAAGTGGAAAAAATTTTTTTACGTTGCACATTTTGTCTTTTTGAAATTCATACAAAAGTGATATTTACATTGGAGTGATTAGGGGATGCTGAAATTTTAAATTAATTTTTTTTTTTTTAAATATGTGTTTGGATATATAGTCTAGCCAACTCCATTTAGTTTCTTTTTATAACTTTTATTATTAAATATCCCACATTTTAATAATGGAAGATTCCTGTCCAGCTTTTTATAACATTTCACCTTTCTTGGTAAAAAAATCAAACAAATTTCCCACTTATGTCATAAATTTACCTAAAATTGTTCAGATATATAAAAAAATTATATATCATTTTACCATATGTAAAGTTTGTAATGGATAAATTGCCATCTAAATTATGCAAAAATGTAAATAACACTGACATCTCATTTTAACAGATATATTTACCAAAATTACACAAAAATATCTTGAAATGCTAAAGAGTAAATTTATTCAATAAAATCGCAATTGGCTTTAACCACGGCCTCCAGACGACTTTGGAATCTCCTGCAACTCTTCTGGACAGTCTCCTTTTTTTAAGTTGGTGAATGCTGCCATAATCCTTGCCTTCAGTTCATATTTGGTGTTACAAGGAGTTTTGTTGGTCTTGCTCAACTGTTTTCCCCACACATAATAACCAAAGGGGTTACAATCTATAGAGTTAGGTGGTCAGAAGTAAAGCGTGATGTGGTCGCAGAAACTGTCTGACAGCCATAACTGGGTTCTCTTGCTTGTGTGACAGGGTGCAGAGTCCTTTTACCAGACATATGGTCTTCCAACAGCCATCCTCTTGACCCAGGGCAGTACTACCTCCTGAAGGCACTTGATGTAGGTTTGCATGTTGAGTCTGAGGCCCTGTGGAAAGATCAATGGCAGCATAAAGTCACCATCACAAGTGATCACTCCAAACACCATGATGTTGACTGGATATATCCTCAAACTCTTTCTGAATCCTCTTCACAGTCCTCAGATTGACACCCAAACACTCTTAAATGTTTGTATGAAAGCTTCTGAATTTAATGCCAAGTAGTACAGCATGCCAGTTCCAAATTTCTGGCAGAGTGACTTGCGTCATGGTGCTCTTTTTCTCATAGATGGTGCCCAACTGACCCTGCTACACAGTGCAGTCAACAAAATCAAAAACAAACAATGGACATGTGCAAAATTAAAAATATAAAACATCAACAATTACTTATAGTTTTTAATGTGTGCATGTATGTATATATATATATATATATATATACACACACACAGAGACACACACACACACACACACACATATATATATATATATATATATATATATATATATATATATATATATATATATATATATTAGTTTTAATCCTTTCAATTCCATGAATTAATTTCTTGGTGGCTGTAGAAAGCGATTTTCCAGAATTTTAAGTTTATATTTATATAAGAGAATTGCGGCCAAAAATAAGGTCAACTATGAGTATAGCAACAAAGTTCTTAAATGTTTGTTGCAGTAAAGTTTTACATAAAATGTTAAATTAAAATATTGTAAATTATAATTAAAAAATCTTTTTTCTTTTTTTTAAAAATTGCAAAAGTTACTTCCCTTGCATAACTGAAAAAAAATTTCGAATTTTAAACACTGTAAACGAACAGTGAAAAATATTTTGAATTTACAGAGTTACTGTATACACATCCATGGATATTTTAATCTTCTGAAGATGGTCTCAGATGAGATTGAATGTACTTGGGAAAATAAAAATTATTTAAAAGAAAACTTTGGTATTTTTCTTGATCAATTTTGTTCAGCCATCAATAATTTAATTTGTGAAATTGAAAGGATTAAAATTAAAATAGACATAATACATCAAAATTATTTAACCAAATTGCATGAATGAAAATATGCTGCCTATATATATATATATATATATATATATATATATATATATTAATATAATTGACAATGTTCTTATTATTAAAAAATATCACATTTAAAATAAATAATTTGACTATGCAAGTATATTGAAAATCCAAATGCTCTATCCCTGATATTGACAACTTTTACCCATATAGCATACCTTAAAACTATATTTTTATTATATATATATATATGTATATATTCCAACATTGGAAATTTCATGGTTTATATTTTTCATATATCTTTCAAAATTTTTCATGCATATGAGACGCTGAAAGCGAAAAAATCACTAAAATACATTTGATATCACACATGTCACATGAAAAGTATTAAGTATGGAAGGAATTTTGGTATAAACCAATATTTCTGTTATCAATTATAGGCATTTGTTTGTGGAGAAACCTAACCTGAACAAAATAACCTATGAAATCTCCACAAATAATGCCTATAATTTATAACAGAAACTATTGGTTTATACTTCAGCAATTCCCATACTTATATCTTTCCATTTTATTCAGATTTGGTCATGTGTAATGTCATGAGCTGTGGAAATTTCATTAAAAATTTCGGGATTATGTCTTATGTACGAGATTATCTTTGAAGCTATATACATAAAACAGTTGAAACCTAACCTGAACAAAATATATATAAAACCTTACAATGATGAAAACTTTTGTCCTCATATTATAACCTTTCCAGGTTAGATGACACATTTATTTTAAAAAGGTAAAATAAGGTAAATCTATAAGACTTATTAAAATAAATTTAAAATGAAAGTAAATAGCCAAATGTAATAATAATAACAATAATGGTCAATAAAGTTTCATCTAAAAGTTTTAAAGTTTTCAACTAAAATTAATAATAATACTAGTATTAATAGTCATCATCATCATCATCTTGCGGCCTCAGCCGAGATTGAACTCACCAATACTTTGATTGGTGTAGTTCATAATCTTGTCAAATAGCTGAATTCTTGATGCTTCGCTAGGGCTATCAAGGGTGTTTTTATCGTGACACCATCACTAAATGGATTGTCAACCAAGGCTCAGAAAGACTCTATTCACCCTCATCTAAGAGCAGGTTTGAATTCAGAGTTTTCCTTCTCCTAGACCAGTTGCCATCCAAGGCTATAGAACCTAGTCTGTGCTGCTATTTACCCATAGCTGGAGGGAGAAGAAAGAGGATTCACACTTTCCCCAAGGGTGTTAGCACGTAAGTGAATGTAATGGACTCGACTGGAATTCGAACTCGGATCTCCAATTCCTCAATCCAAGCCGCTATCCATTACTCCACCGTGCCTCCTTATTATAATAGTATTAATAGTACAAGACTGGGCTCTCTAGCAATGGATGGTAAACAGTCTCAATGAAGGAAAATTCTGAATTCAAATCTGTATGTAGCTAACATATACTATGCAGCAAACAAAATGATTGTGAAGTTTCCAATGACACCAATGATCCCAACTGCAGTCAATGTAATAGAATAGATAAGGCTAACAATTTAAAAATCATTTGCAGTACTTACAATAGCCAAAAAGGCACTTCTTCGTACCCTGGAATCTTGATCATCCATGTGGTCAACCATGACTTTCTGTAAAGGCAACCGACTAGTGCCAGGCTGACTATCAGCTGTGCCCAACTTTCCCAGTAACTCAAGGCAACTGCTTCGAACAAGATGACTAGAGTCGGATAAATGCTGAAATGATAAGGTAAATTTAATGCTTTGAACTGAACAGTGATATCTTTTAAAAAAGAATAAAAAGGAGAGCTGTCTATATTTCTGAGATGAGGTATTATGTACACTATTTACATTATTTGGACTATTGTCCTCATCTTTGTCACCATATTTATTACAATGTTTCGACCAAGTTCTCCACTGTGCTCAAGGACACATGGCACAGTGGATAAAGGCGTTGGTTAGATCCAGTGACAGGGCCCAAAGTGTGTAAGTTCAATACCTGGTTAAGGCGGTGGAGGACTTGGAGAGGGGAATTAACAGAAGATAACTGTTAACTGACATCCATTAAACATGGCATGTGGAACAAGAACAGTCTACTATCGTGAGCAAAATAAAGGGTTCAGTTTGACATTCCAACCACCTGAAGAAGGCCGAAGCATACAACAGCCAAAACTTCACTTTGAAACTGTGAGACTGGGACTTGTACCATACAAAGAAAGTCTTGTTCATAAAATTGCAATAGCTAGCAATGTTCAGTATAACTCCTTCATCAACTTTGAATGGTCCAATGGTTTGGTTGACAATTGCAGCCCATATCATAACACAATCACCTCCTTGTTGCCTTCTTTTAGCTACAGGCATGTCTGAATTGAATAAAATTCATCCTTTGGCCCATCCAGCAAATATCACTCGATATTTGTCCATGAAAATTACTTTAGAAAAGACAATTTTCATGTATTTCTTTTCAATTTTGACACTTTAAAATACTTGCTTTAGTGACAGGAGTCTGCCTAGGAGATTTTTTTCACAGATCCCAATTCACAAAGTACTCTACACCTTTTGTCCTTCTTGACTCCCTCAATTTCAGCCTTCTTAAAGATCTGAGCGTTGGTGAAAAGTGGTTGTTTCGCTATAACTCACTTTAGTTTATGTTGATCTTGTGGAAGCAAGCTCTTAAAGCCTTTTCCATTGCTTCAAGTTCTCAACTTATATTTTCAACAGCCTTCTTTATCATCCAATGATCTCTGCAAAGCTCCTTTGATATCACCAATGTGGACATTTCCTCACTCAATAAATTTGTTATTTTCAGCAGTTGTTAGACCCTTCCCTTTACCTATGTTTCAACATATATTATGGACAAAAATAAAAAATAGTTTTTATTAGATTCCAGCAGTTTTAAGCTAATATTAATTTAATCTGCATATTAATTCAGTTAGTCAATTTTCGTAAATTCCAAAGTCTCAAAAAATAACCATTAAAATGGCAGAAAATTTAATTAGATATTTTACTAAAGGTGGAAATGGACAAGTTAAAATTTAACACATACTGGCTCAAAACTTTTTGACTTATTGAGGTTTATTTGATTTGCATAATAACTTCAGACAGGCTATATTTGCATGCACTACCCATTTTAGTTGTTGCTTCTGTTGAAAGTCTCCAAGTGATGTGGCATTTGTTATTTGGTAGATTTGTTTGTGATTCTGTAGCACCAACCGAAAAATCTGATGAACGATTATCTCGTTTAAAACTTAGATGATTCATTCACCTAAAGCCATTTTCAATCCTTGATTTGAGAAAACAGTTGTCTATAGCTGATAATTTAGACATTTCCAAACGAGTTGAATGCCATGCAGAGCATCCATATGAATTTAGATTTGACAAGGTTATTTAATGACTCAAGTTCTTGTGTTAATATTCTGGTTTTGTAGCATCATGCTGTGTTGGGTGAAACTATCCATAACATAGCCTTTCCTATGTGCAATTTCCTTATCTCCTCAACTGAATTAGTAATTGATCCATACACATAAGGTGGGGCAGAAGGTAAAACAGCCCCAGGCATCCATATCACGAGGGCATCCAATCAATGAGTGAAATAAAAATTTAGTTTTTGAAATTTGAAATTGTCTCTGTTAAATTCATTGTACAAGCGCCCTACATTCCCACAAGATAGTGTAAATGTGGATCTGTGTTTTGGTAAGTAAGACTGGAGTAATACACCCCCCACTCCCACCCCTTAGAGACATACAATCAAGGAGTTGGCCCCAGACATCACCAAACATCTGCATGTCACTGTCCATACACCAAGGTATTTGAAGTGTTTAATATTTATTAATTACACATTTTGAATGCCATGATGGATTAAGGATATGTGCCTTCAGTACTTTCATTCGAATTTCAGATCATAGTTTCTGTTTTTGGAAAGGTTTATTATAAGTCCTACTTCTTCGAATATCTGATACAGATTGTTGATTTTTTTTTTTTTTTGTTCAGGATCATTCTTATCCCATCTATGAATACCTATGTCATCAGCATAGCCCCCTCCCCCTCATCTTTGGTGCACTGACCTCTCATGGAAAAACAAGAAAGCTGTTTTCAATTAGTGGATTTGTTTGGGATGTGATAGGGAAGGATTTAAATGATCATGGTCCATCTCTTCATATCTGTGCTTGTATAAAAAGGCACAGAGCAAAAGTGTAGGAAGAGATTAAAAAGATGAAGCCTCTCTCATTTTCTTCCTTCTTGTACTTAGGATGACTTTTGAAATGATTCAATGATTGGGTCTTCACCAAACATATACAACAAAAGAGAGAAACCGCAAACGTTTTTTGTTATAATGTGGATTTGTTTTAGTGTATATATTATATTTTATTCTTCATATTATTTTATTACCACTTAGGCAGAAATTCATTCAGTCTAGAAATGAGATCAAGGCTCACTACAAATACAGAAAATGAACAATGAAACATTAAAATAACATAAGGAAAATTTAATCCTTTAAAAATTGATTCCTGTAAATTTGAAAAAATTAGATCAGCTGATCATCCTACTTTGGTTTCAAAAAAGATAAAAGATTTATATATCGTTATTCTATATATATATATATATATATATATATATATATATATATATACATATGTGTGTGTGTAGGTGACAAGAATTCATTTAAACACATACAATGTTGATTGTATTTTTTTAAAAACTTATAACCCTTTGTGGGTTATTTAAAGCCTAAACATATTTTGGATTATAGGTGGTCACTTTCAGTGCCCAGTGTTCCCAAGTGAGCGCCCATCTAAGTACTGACCAAGTTCAACACTACTTAACTTTGGTGATCATATAAGAACCAGAAAGACATACAAAAGAAACAACCAGCATAAAATAAATTTCACCAGAGGAAATGGTATTTTAAAGGGTGTATAAAATATTTAATAGGCATATAAAATGAGAAACTATATAAATATTTGATACTTTCTTTTACAGTGCTGTTGGAAATCTGTTTTATGCATGAAATCACTTATGATATACATATATATGAATTCTAGCACTCTCCAAAAATACCAGAACACAACCTACAAAATCTTGTCTATCATACTGACAACATCCAATCCTTGATAATGACTGAGACACTCAAAAACAAAGCACTTGAACAAAAACAAAACAAAGTAGTAACTGTAGACATTTGATCCTCAATGTTGATCCCAGTGTACATCTTATTTGAAAATTGGAGAAATAATGCTAAAAAATTAGACAAAACTTGTCAGTTGAATTGAACAAACTCATTATATATATATAGTGAACCTTTTAAAACCTTTATTCTACAATCTACATTCAACATCATCACTTGATAAGACACCAGAGGTGTTGAAACAAAATGGTTATTTTTGTAGTGATTTTATAACATATTTATGTTACATTTTTTAAATAAATTAATGATACATTGGTATATGAGTGTGCCTCCAAAACTTGGGATGAGCAGAGCCTGGCAGTTGATCTTTCCTCTGACATAGCTTTAACAATTCAGTGGGGGAAAAAATAGCTAGTCACATCCAATGCCTTCAAAAAATAAATAAATAAACTGGCAATGTCCCATCATCACCAAGCAAACCCTGTATTTTCACCTATCACAATGAACAGGCATTCCCTCAGGGAGGCCTCATGCTTTAAGCACCTACTGGGAATTGTTATACTCAATCTGACCTACTCAACCCAGACCTCAAGTGGAACTCATACACACAATCCATCACCAAAGATGCTGGAAAAATGGTTGGTTCACTGTATAGCTCCAGTAAGTACCTAACTTGGCCTGCTATCCTCTACCTTTACAAAGTACTGCTGCCATATATAGACAGGAGTCACTTTCCCCAGTCTCAATAGAGTCTGAAAGTGTCTCCACAGACTTGTGGACAATGGATTATTTCCCACAGATGTAACATTGCAAAACTGCCACTATTCTATCACTATTTCCATGGAGTGTTCAGATGAACTACATTCCTTAGTTTCATAAGTTCTAACCTTCATGGCTAAGACTCACCATGCCACACACATTGTAACAAACCACCCTCATTCCCTTTGTATTCCATTGGTGAGATGTAAGTTCCATTCAAACAGCTTCTTCCTATGAACTGCTACTTTCTGGAACTCCCAAGAGGATGCTTCCCTGATTACGACAATCTTAACCTGTTCAAGTCTAGGGTTAACCATTATCTTCCCCACATATCATCATAAACTGTGCCTCTTACCTCTTACTCTGTAACCCTCTACCTCGAATGGCTCTTGGGCCTTATACTGAGTGAACATTATTGTAGAGAAAAAATATAACTTACCTTAAAGGCAGTTGAAATAAGCTTTTCTTGCATATCAGAATTGTTATACTCAATCTGACCAATCACAATCATTGATTCAATCAGCTGACTGATGACCCGATGAGATTCTAAAAACAACCACCAAACAACATTATTAAATATCAAAAATAAATGCATAACATACAAAAATAATAGAAATATCAAAATATTTCTTAAAGGGATTGGCCAAAATGTTCATTCTGATATGTGTCAAAGTGCTTATGGATATATCACGTTGAAATACTGGCTTGCATGCATGGGTAATGTAATGGATAATGTCCAGAATTGTAAATCGGAAAGCCGAGTTCTAATTCCAGTCAGGTTTGTTGTATTCACTTAAATGTAATTACCTTTGGGAAAGGTATTAATCCACCTCTTCTCTCCCACTCAGCTATGGATTAATTAGTAGGACTTGTAAAGGTAGAGCATATTGGGAAGAGTCAGGTACTTACTTAATTCTGTTTGTTGGGCAGTTCTACCATTTATATTTAACAATGGCCACTTACTGTACAGACTATGGACTTACTGCTGTAGTCTTTTGTACCAAATACAAGTGCCATCTGGAATTGCTGATGTCAATGGGAATATTCCAACTTCTAAAATAAGTATGTCAATTCAAATAAATGTTTTGCCAGGAATTTCTGATTCAACATGATTCAGTCAGTTATGTGCCATGCGTGATACACACTTAGCTGATCATGTATCTTTCGATACATGACTAACAAGGCAGATTTTTTCCCACAGTAGGTTGTTATTTCTTTCTACGGTAGACCAGTTTCCATCTAAGGCTATAGAACCCGGACTGCCCTGCTATTTACCGATAGCTGTGGGGAGAAGACGAGGATTCATATCTTCCCCAAGGGTATTAGCACATAAATGAATGTAATGGATTCGACTGAAATTCAAACTCGGCTCTCTGATCTGGAACAAATTAATCATACCACATAGAAAGTCAACACTTGTATTTGATACACAAGAATATCTAATACTTATACGTATGTTTTTGTATTCACTTATTTCATAATTTCTTTTTAATCATTTCATCCCCAGGCAAAGCAATAATGCCACTAACATGCAAGGGGTTACTGGGATTAAAAGAGAATAAGAAGACTTTAGTGAGGAGAAAAGACAATAAAAAAACAGGTTTCAGGAAAATAGAACATGGTGAATGACATTGAATTCAAATTTTTGATGATTGTAATAAAAAATCGGAAGAGAGCTCCACAAGTGAGAAGTATAAGAGAAGAAACTGTCAAAGTAGAACTTATGATTACATCTAGCTAATTCAATAGTAGAATGATGAGACCTAATTGCCAATCTAGTAGTATGCTTAATTCAATGTGATCAAGGTACCAAGAAGGAGAGCTCATTAGAATGGCCTGCCTTCAAAATATTTATAGACATGACAGAGTGAAGCCACGTCATGGCAGTGGATAAGTAACTGAAGTCAAGATGCCAGATCAGGACCAATAACATTTCAGACCCTTGTTTGGATTTTGTTAAAAATCTCTGGTTGTATAGCCAAATAACCAGATCAGGCATGGCAGCAGTATTCAATGCATAGACGAATGGTAGATTTATAAATGGGCAAAATGGATTCTGACGAGAAAAATTGTCTGGCTCAACACATTGAATCAACTTTCCTTTCCAAGAAGCAGATCTAACAATTGACTCAATATAATAATATAATGTCAATGAAAAATGCAATTGAATGAATTTGTTGTCTATAGTTTATTAAACCTTTGCAGTTTATTTAAAAGTGAGAAAATATTTTTAGATTGTCAGAATTTTTGTTTTTAGACAATAATGATTTAGTGATACAAGTCTTACTAATTAACCCATAGCTGGGGAGAGAATATTTGGATTCATACCTCTCTGAAGGGTATTAGCATGTAAGTTTGGTTAGGTTTACTTTGTTTTACAGCATATCAACCTCAATGTGTTATTTAATGCCAACAAAATTTTTTATTGCTGGTAATATTTTTTTTTCCAGAAATGTATTGCTGGTAATATTTTTTTCTTCAAAAATCTATTGCTGGTAATATTTTTTCAAAAAATGTATAGCTGTTTGTATTGCTAGTAATATTTTTTTTTAAATATATTGCTGATACTAATTTTTTTCCTTCAAAAATTTATTGCTGGTAATAATTTTTTTTTTACAAAGTATTTCTGGCATTAAAACCTATTTTTACACTTTCATAGTATTTTGGCTCCAGTTTGGGGGTTAACTATTTGCCCATAGCTAGGACCCTGACAGGTGCTACCACTCTGGGTCACCAGCAATTAAGAGGTGGTTCCATACTCCTCAAAACCTCCTGATCAGAGAACTTGCTGTTGGATGTAGTTTATCGTCTTACCCAGGACACAGATGTAATTTATTGTCATACCCAGGACGGAGTATGTGAGTGAATATAATGAACCCAAGTGGAATTAGAACTCGGCTCTCCAATTAACAATTCCGAGGCATTATCTATTACACCACCCACACATCCAAGCTTACAGCCCCTGGTATTCTCAAGTGGTTGCCCATCTAGGTACTGACCAAGTTTGATGTTGCTTAACTTCAGTGATCATACGGGAACCGGTGTTTTAATGTGAGGTGGCTGTAATCTTCCCTCACTGATGAAAAAGCCAACAAAGGCTGGTGGTATAGTGAGGTGTTACTAAGGTGCTCTGGGTTGGTGGTAATAATGTTTAAATCATGAAACTATATCTTATGCCTGACTTGTTTGGAGTGAAATTATTAAAAAAAAAATTTCTTATACATTGCTCTCACAGACCTTCATAGTTTTGCAGCTTACAGTCATCTATCCAGTTGATATTTTCCTCAAAACATCTTTTGAATTAACTAACTAGACCAGGACACTGGGTAGTTAACACAATTTCAGCTGGAAAGGCAAGATAACATTCTAAATCTATTGCCATACTCTAGTGCCTAGTCATTATATGCTCCCGCTTGTCGGTTGAGCACTTTGGAAGAAAGGGTATTTGACAGCTGCTGCTGCTATAATGCTAAGCTTTTTGCAATGAATAGAGCACTCTTGCAGCTGATAATGCTTATATCACATATATAATACATTAAAAATTCCCTTTCTTTGTAGCATGTGTTGACAGTCTAGGGGTAAGATCAGTCAAGTTTTGACCCCCACTTGAAGCAATCGTGTGTCTAGCCACGCTAAAGAACTGTGATACAACGAAACAGTCTGTTTGTAGATGACTATATATATATATATATATATATATAATAAAAATGATAAAAAATACATAAACAATAAAAACAAGAAACTAAAAGAAATTGGTGAGACTTTATATCCAAACAAACACATAATTTTTGAAGAGGACAAAACCATCACACACTTTTACTTTATCATTAATTTTCCTTACATTCATATATAATCTTCCATGTATATATATATATATATATAAACACATACACACACACACACATATATATATATATATATATATATATATATGTGTGTGTTTTTTTATATATATATATAAGCTGAAACTATTCACAAATGGAAGATTATACATGTATTAATAAAATAAAAATGAGATAAAAATCAATCTATCATTTCTTTGTTTGAGGGTAATATTTTAAATATTGCTATTTTATTCATCTATACTAATACTGGAAGTGTGTGTGTGTGTGTGTAACAATTCCATTCAATGCCCACTGGTATAATTTTTATTTTTTCAATGGAAGTGGGGGTTGTTTATGGGTAAATCGTGCTGAAAATACCAGTTCTTGTTTGATTACTGAAGTTAAGCAGTATTAAGCCCAATCAGTACTTAAATGAGGTGACCACTTGGGAACACCCAGTACTTGTAAGCAACCTCTGACAATCTAAAATATGTTTTGCCTTCAAATAACCCCAAAAGGTTTATAAGCTAGAAAATAACAAATCAATCAACAACCCCAGTTTTAACATGACCATCAACAAGGCACAAGAGTAGTTTCTCAAGAGTGTTGACCTCAATTTCTCTTTTCTATGCTTTTCCCATTTGCAGAATTATGTTGTCCATTCTAGAGTTTGTTTCCTAAACAACCTTTATATATTGGCACCTCCTGGGAGAAGTTATAACAATATTATGATCCCAGAAGCCTTGTCAACCTTTAAAGAATTACATCAGTTGTCTTGTTTTGTGCATCATAATATTTTTTGAGTAACACCTATTTTTCCATATGTAAATAATTTTTTTTTTATTTTATTTGCTGTGTTATAGAAAAGAAAATATATTAAAGAAAATGTTTTTTTCCTATGCTGCCATATTTTGAAGTTATTTTGCTTCCCAAGGAATGCTAGATAGCCCTGCTAATTTCCGTTGTCTACCTAGTCTTTTGTTAAAATAAAAAAAATACAGAAAAGTACTTAGAATATTCTGTGAAGCATTGTATGAAAACTCAAAAATTGAACTGTGACGTAATATCGATCTTCCTATATGCCGGTGAGTGCAGGATAGTTTCCTCACAGATGAGGAGGAGAATTGAAGCAACAGAAATGTGGTTCTGGAGGAGGAGGAGAATACTATGGACAGAGCATGAAAAATACACTTAGGATCAGAAAGAGTTGAAATTTCTGGGACCCATAATGAAGAAAGAGGACTTTGAGAAGTTGACACTCACAGGGCAGATCAAAGGCAAAAGGGACAGGGAAAGTCATCAAGTAGCCAACCTAACGAGCTAGTGTAAAATCGATGACAGAACAGGGATTGAGTGACTGATTGATTTGTTTTTATGGCTTATTAACCCTTTGTGGGTTTAAAGCCAAAACACATTTTGGATTGTAAAAATATTTTTTTTTTTTTTTGCAAATGAATATTCCATTAACAATGTTCTGGGGATAACAATAATTTTTTCTATTATTCAACTTATAGCTGGGGGTAAAAGTAGATTGATGCCTTTCCCAAGGGTATTTGCTCATGTTAAAAATTCAACTAGAATTCAAGCTCGTTTCTTTGATTTCTCATTCTGAGCCGCTATCCATTACCCCACCCACACACCTGCAGAATAGAGAGTGAGAGATATAGGAAAAAGACAAACATGGCTAAGAGATACAAAGGATAGGGTATTGAGGAAAGCCTTGATTGGCCGCATCATGAAGGGACACAACCCAATAGAAGAACACAACCCCAATAAAAGAAACAATTACTTTCTGTTTTCAGCAGGGCTAGGATTTCATTGGTGTAAAGATCATGATTAAAGCCCGGAATTCTGGCAAGCTCTCTTACTATGTTGGCAATTTTGCAACGAACCATAGCCTCTTTCTCTCGTGAGAAATGGTCAAGCAGTTCTCGTAAAACAGCAGAGATATTTTCGCCATCAATGGGAAGGCTTTCCTCAAGTTTCAGCAGAATTTGTAGACATTCCTGAGAACTTGTGGCTGACTGGAGATTAAGTTCAATAGCAGGTCCAACTGGTTTCTTTACTAAACGAAGAAGTTTCAATGGTCTTGATTCTTCCTGTACTCAGATGAAACAAAAAAAAGAAAAAAATGATACACATATTAATATTAACACCGGATTATATATCTTACTGTTCTTTCTTTTTATTTATATATACATACACATATTAATAAAAATAAAATCATTTTTTATCTTTTTTTTTTCAGATTAAAAAAATTAACATACAAAATTATCTTCAATTTTTCGATTAGATAAATTCTTTTTCTTTAGTTGAAAAAAGTGGAAATTTAAAGAAAATAAAGATGATCAACAAAGTAGTGTTTATAACAGATCCTTTTAATAATTATTATTTTAAAAATTGACTGTAAATAACATTATACTATTTTTAACATAAAAATTATCTCTGGCTTTATAACTCAAAACATTTTTAACATTGTTCCTTCATAATGATCAAGTTTTATTTCAACATAAAAACAAAACAATTTGCATAAAATGAAATAACTTGTTTAATGACAACTTTTGAATTCTTAAGAAAATGGATTGATTTTTAATAGGTACCTCCAAAATCATGCACATTTTCAACATGTAAAGAAAATAAAAGAAAAACGATACCACATTTTTAATAAATTACCAAAGCTCAAGAAATTTTCAGCAATTATTCATTAATATCTTTATATTCAGTTTTTGTTCTCTTTTTAAGTTTTGTGGAAGTATGTTTTTAGGTCAGTTTCAACCTTGCCTTTTACTTATTCTTATGAGTGTATTTTAGATGATCCCAATTTCTACATTTTTATAAAGCTACCCCCATATATATATATATATATATATATATATATATATATGCTCAGCTATCTATGGTCATCAAGAGTTCCATCTACCCAATTTCACTCACAAGGCTTGGGTCAACCGTGGTATGGTTGCACAGAGCCACAAGTCATCATGCCCAAGAGCTTGAGCATGCTGGTCTGTTGATCACACTAGATAACATGCTCTCTCCCAGAAACTGTAACTAAGGTCTGCTCAGCATAGTTGCAGTATAAACCACAGGTGGGCTCTGTGGGGGTTGAGTAAACACAAATGTGCGTGAGCAAGCGTCTGCAATAAGGATTGGCTAGCCACCCTAGTAGACGGTATCCTCAAATACAAGTGGTCAGCTAATATATATATATATATATATATATATATATATATATATATATATATATATATTGTTTATACGTTATTTTATTAGATACATTTTATTTAAGTAAATGCTCTGTTTATTAATTACATTTACTGGCCTGAATGTTTGTGAAATTTCATAGACAATATGTGCTTCTCTGACAGGAATCAAACCTGTAACCTCAATGGGAATTATTATTTGATCTGATGTGCTGTTAGCCATTCAGCCACAAGCAAGCATCGAAGATTTGTTGTTTATAAACAATAATTTGAATTTTGCTAACCAGACATTTCTTTGTGCTAAAGGGTTAAGCATATCAGATCAAATGATGGTTCCCATTGGGATCAGAGATTCGATTCCTGCCATAAATGTATAAACAGACTTAATCCATTTCATTATATATATATATATATATATATATATATATATATATAAGTGTGAGTACATTGAAAATATGGGCCAAAATCTTAAGAAAAAATTCAAGAAAACTAAAAATTATTTTTTGTGGAGAGTTGATAATAACTAATTTTAATAATATACTGCATATTTTTATTTTCACAGTAAAAATAAATCACATATATTTGTTCATAACAAATTGACAGGTATTTTTTAAAGTACGATTTTAAAACTATTTCAGATCTAAGTCATTGCTGATAAAGTTGATATAAAATAAAGATTTGTTTGAATAAATTGAAAAATGCATAGTTCAGTGCCATTTTCAAGTGTGAATGTTTTTTCAAAATAGTTTTTTATTTATTTTTTTCATTTTTACAACTATCTGATTTTTTATTCTATAAAAGATAGAAAATGAAAATAAAAAATAAAATTCTGAATTATGTCCTATGACATAAAATAAAATATTAAATAACAACCTGAAAATTATTGAAAGTTTTGACCAATTTATTCATGATGATAGTATTTTTGAGTGTTTCACAAAGTTTTTGGTGTCATTTGGAAATATATGGTTAAAGTGTTATAACTGGCCTGAAAAATATTTCCACAAGGTTTTCTATATTTTATAGAAAATAAGCTTCCATGTTTTATGTTGCAAATTTTTGAAAGTAGACAGAGTTGTCACATGGTAATAATTGTTTGACCTTTGTGTTGACAAGAGAGGGCATACACATACTCTGGTGGTGAAAATGTATTTTTTGTTATATTTTTTGCAAAGTAAAAGTAATATTTTTACAATATTTAATCGACTAATGCATAAATTTACTATTGTTCTTGTAAAATGTCTGGGACATATATTGAATTTTAAAGCTTTCTAATTTCTCTCAATTGCCAATCTTACTGGGGGCGGAAATGAGTTTGTTTACTTCTCTGTTTTAAAAATGTCTGAAATATTTTAAGGACCTAGTTTTTAATTTTCTTTTTTTTTTTTTTACGGATTTAACATTAACCTAGGCTATTGACTTACAAATAAAAGCACAATTTAACTTCAAAGGAAACATATTTAAAATGCGGTTTTTAGCTTTTATTTTTAGAAAGTTCGAGGAGGTACCAAACAACAGGTTTTCCTTAGTTTATTTTTAAATTTATGAATCGTCCACGCGTTTCAAATTTGACTCTCCAAATTCTTGTCTTGAGGATATTTCTTAAATTTTTAACAAATAAATAAATAAATAATAATAGCAAAAAAAAGTTAAGTCCGTAAATCGTCTTTACTTTAATGTCAATTTCAAATCAATGATGAAATGATGATTGAAATGAAACCATTGAGGAAAATTCCGTATCTCAAAATTGCAACGGATAATAAAATTAAAATAGTACACCGACCGTAAAGAAAAGTAAAAACAAAAAAATCAGTGGACTTTAAATTTTTCCTAAATATAGTTTTATGCCAAAGTGAAATTAAGCCTCAATACATATTGCAATTATATTGAATTGAATGTAAAAATAAGTTTTGAAACTGAACGAGGCAAAATAACTTAATGTTGTTGTTGTACTATTATTATGAAAATATTAGTTTTTGTTTTGATTGGGATAAGACTTGCTTAACCGATCTATGCAGGAAATTGAATTTTCCAGCCAGATTATATTAATGTTCCTTAGCGATTTGTATACAAAAGAAAATGTTATTTTCATTGCATTTTATAATTTTATTTCTGTTTTTGCGTTTTATTTTTTTGAGTTTGTTTATTTTTTCTACAGATGAACAAGTGCAAGCAAAACATTTAAAATGGACTTATTTATTATGACATGTCTAAAAAGTTTTTTTTCCTGTACTTTTTCAATTGTATATCCAATCGGCCCCAAAAAGATAATAAAAGTTGCCTTTATCACAGATCTTTCAATTTAAAAAAAAAAAAAACAAAAAAAAACAGATACTTTTATTTTGCTATTTTGATGCAAGCACGGTCGTTGATTTACAATTGTTATTTAGAATAAATACATTTTGCCTAAGTCAATAGAACCGGAATTCAAATAAAAACAATATTTCCGAGAGATGGCATTTTCTTTTTCTTTTTTTACCTGAATAACTTGACTAAATTCCGCCAAAGCACGTTTTTTCAGCAATGCCGCCATGTTTAGGGTCGGCACAACAATCAAGTCAAAAATTTCCGGAAGCGGAAGTTCATGCATTTCAAATACCGGTGAAGTAAATAATTTGTCTCCTCTCTAAAGATTTCTGCATTTTTTAAAATCTTTTCCTTTATTATTCTAAGAGGTCTTGAGCGATTTTTCCACTGTATTGTTGTCCACTTTAATGGGGCCGTTGAACAATTTTGTAGCAATTCAACATCAACTTGAGATTTTTCTTGTTAAAAATTTGAATAAGTTAACATTTTTGATACATTCAACATTAATGAATTTTATATAATGTTTTTTTTTTTAAACCTAAAAATTATTGCTCATGCTAAGTTTTATCATGAGCAATCATTCATAAGTTTTTAACTTTTTAAACAAAAAAATAGAACCCAGAATGATATCGAAATCGACGAAAAATCCTTTAATAGCTAGTTGTGCGTTGTTTAATTTGTAATGTATTATAAATGTAGGTAGAAAAAAAAAAAAAACAAATGTTGATAACATAGGGTCACAAAGCACTACCCAGGACCCCTAGGCTTGGGCCCCTGGGTCGGGAGGTTCAAGTGAATCAAGAGTAATGGACACCGACCCTGACTTTACTATTATTTATGAAATTTTCTTCATTCCAATAAGAGATTTTATAAGTCAGTTTGTTTAACGTTAACAAGTCCCTTTGTTGTTGTTTTTTTATATCAAACTTCTATGTCTGTATTTCTGAGATGAGGTATTATTGTAACTATTTACATTTTTCGGACTGTTGTCCTCATCTTTGTTGTTATATTCACTCTGGCCATCTTCATGTGATATACATTGAAATTTCGAACTTCATTTAGTCCATTGCGGTAGCTTGGTCTCTAGTTCCACATGCTTTGTCTTTTCTGAATGCTCCAGTTTCAGTTATTTCCCTTTAGTAACTCAACTCTCCAAGTCTTTGTTCACCTCTGGTATTGAACTTACAACCTTTGGAATCAAATCACTAGATTACTTCAACCAACGTTTTTATCCGTTGGGATAAAATTATTTTACAAAAAAACATCTCTTTTGATTCTGACCAATATGAACTAATCATCTTTACCATTTTTTTAGATCAATAATTTTTCTACTTTGTACAAAAAATCCGTATCTCATTCCATTTTGCTAGAAAATGTATACAATGCACAACTGATGGTTTCTGGTAATTTCAAATGACAACAAAGATTAACTCCAACGAGATGTCTTGTAATTTTTCATGCCAAAAAATTGGAGGTTAATGGACCTTACTATTTGATATTAATCTTGGTGCAGGCACAGAAAAAGAAACTGTCAATATTAGTAATTATTAGAATAAAAAGACTATAAAAAAAATATCTCAGTTCAGCGATTCATTCTCAATAGAGTGGGAGGTTGAGGCACTTAAAATTTGACTATATAGAAATATTCAACTCATCTACAAAAGAAAAAAAGAATGCAAATAAAGTGCAAATCTAAAATCTTTATATTATACAAAAACTACAAAAAATTTTTTAGTCAAGTCTTTTAAGAAGACTGATTTGATTTAACAGGAAATAGACTAGATACTAAAAGTTCTAAAGAGTATGAAATGTCTAAATGTGCATTATTGAAGAGTATAAAATTTTTGCAGGTTATTAATTATATATGTGTTTTAAATACTGTATAATTTTTATCTTTCTCTATAAACCATAATTAAATTTTATATGAAATTGACATCCACTCAGTAGAGATATTATATTTAATTTTATTAATCATTTTTCAATAAAAAGGTTTTTTATTTTATCGAAACTAATTAACAAAATATCTTCTAATCTGTCCACTATATTTTGAATTTGTTCATTTTACCAAATCTTAATTTATACATATTTAAAATTTTTCTACACAAGTTTTCTGCTGACATGAAATGGAAAATTTATTGAATCAATTGTTAGGTCTACTGGTTGGAAAGTTGGTTCACTGTGTTGTGCTTTTTTCACTCGAATCTACCTTCTTACACATTTCTGCTATTGTCCATGTATTGAATATTGCTGTCACATCTGGTCTCTTGCTTCGGCAATATATTTGGAGATACTTGATAAAATATAAATTAATGTTTAATAATGTTTTTTTTTTTTTTCTCATATTTTCTCAGTGGCTGTATTTCTTTGCTTGGGGTCAAAGGATTAAAAAATATAAAACTTTAAAGAAAAACACAATAGATCAGTTTCGGATGAATTTAATAAATAACTTAATTTTTAATTTTCTAATAGTTTTATTAAATAACTGCTTTCTCTTATAGATTGATTAAAACATTTTAAAATTCCAAAAAGACAAAATAAAAAATCTGTTAACAGTAACACCAAGCGAGGTTAAAAAACGTAATCACTCATGTAAGGGAGATAAGTCCGTTTTAGTGAGTTTAAAAAAAAAATAAAATGGAGTCTTCGAGCACTGACTTTCCTAGCGAGTATTTTTCATCTGATTGCGTTGTTCAAGCGGTAAAGGAAGATTTTCAGTGTTTGTTAAAAAAATTCGATGCATGTGGTTCCTTAGAATTTCCGCCTTTTGCCTTGATATGGTCCTCTATGAAAATGTCCATGATCTCATCTGGAAGAATGACCGCCAGAGAGTCCCGACAGGTTTGAAGCAATTATTTTTATTTAAATGATTCAAATTATATTCTTAAATTGTTTTAAATTATTTCATGTATGAAAAATACTTTTATTATAAACTTTTACTTTGATAAAGTCTCGGTAAAAAGCAAATATAAAATAGTTGTGACAAATTTTAACTTTTTTTTTCCATGTGTAAGGTTCACAGATAGAGAAAAACCGGGTCTATTTATTTTCGACCCTTCACCATAAACTAACGTTCATGATAATTAAGTACGGAAGCCTTAAAAAAAAAAGGGAGGGGGAGTTGCATTTTACTACTCTCATAAAAATGACCTTAGGGTCTGAATGCGGTGTTTTCTTCGTGGATAGACCCACACCACAAAAGAAGTAAAAAAAAAAAAAATCCTATCTCCAAATCCTGGTAGTGAGAAATTAATGAAATAAATTTTACAAGTTATTATAATTTAATATTTTGGTCTGATAGTAGTTAGTTAACTAAATTCTTTTCTCTATTGCTGATTGCTTTATTTCAAGCTTTTTTAGCGACATTAACCTCTCTTTCTTTAGACAAAAATGCACAAACAAATTCAAATATGACAACTGCTGGAACCCAAGGAACAAAAATATGCAAGAAGAGTGACCACAGAAGAAAGGTTTGATTAAATAAAAAAAAAAGTGTTTTGAATCTACAAGATCAAAATAACTCTCTACTACACTGTTAACAAATTGAAATCACGAATTGTGTTCTTGGTCTTTAAAAAAAGAACATGCAAAAATTCATCTTTATTTTCTTCAACATTCCTGCTAAAATGAATTATGGACATTCTTTTTCTTTTAGGGTAGCGACTAAAAAACAAAAGAGGCCCATCTCCTAATCCGTTTTATTTTTATTTAAAAAAAAAAAAAAGAAAAACTAGTACAAAAAATATAAGCATATTAATAAGAAGAAAGATTTGATAACCGATTTATTTTAAATCGAGTTATTTAATAAAGTCTTTTCAAAGTTAAAATTGTCTTTTTATAAACAATTTTGGGATTTTGATTAGTACTCGAGTTGCTTAAATTTGTAAGAATTAGTCCTAAAGTTGCTTAATTTTTCTATGCTTGGGTTTTATTAATAAATAGAAAAACTGACTATTTCAATAAAACTAGAGTAATTGATAGAATTCTCGAAAACTTTATAAAACATTTAATAACACTTAATGTTACATTTTTCGGTTTTTCTCCACTTGAGTTGCTAGAAGCAAAGCCTCACTAGAATCAATAGTGGAGTTGCTTGCTTTTAGTCAAATTTGAATACAGTTGTTGTTTATAAGTAACTGTATTCAAATTAATAAGGAAAAATCTTCATGAAGCAAAGTTGTTGATAAATACACGATTTTGTTTATAAACAAAAAATATCGTGTATTTAAATTATTAATATCGACAACGTTGTTTGGAGTTAGAATTTTTGCTTCATTATGATTTTTCCTTATTTAAAAAATATTCAAATAAAAAATAAATAAATTAAAAACAAATCGCGGCAATTTTAACGACACGATGTTGAAAAAAACTTAATTTCTTTGGTGTGTCACATTTTTAAGTTGTACGCGTTTTTAGTATACATTCCCCTGGGGATTATGTTTTGTTTTTGTTTTTTTTTTGGGGGGGGTGCCTACTCAAACATGTTTACCCGCCAAAATATAAATGCCGTATTAAAAACAATCCATAATTGCTTCTAGCTATTATTACTGATGTCTCTCTGAAACAAAACAAATGAATCTAGTCAAACTTCTGCTTGCACTACTAGAGTAAATTTGACAAACCTGCTTGTTTCCCTTGTTATAGCAAACACTATTTGAATCCTCCTATAACTAAGTTTACAATACATGTTTTAATATTAATTAAACTTATATTATTTATATATATCATATTAATATTTAAACTTAATATAATTATGTTTATATGGTTTAAGTTATAGTTTTATGTTCTCAATCTTCTATTGGGAACATAAAACCAATGAGTTTGTGTGGAAAAGGTTTGAAAGTTTTGTGGACCACCAGAAACCTCTTCTCAACACTGTCAAACAGTAAAAAAAAAAGACATGTTTTGGACACATTACAAGGTATGACAGCCTGTGCAAGGCACTGTTAAAGGCGGACATAGGAGACGACAGTAACACAAAAACTGGTTGGACAATGTCAAACAATGGACATGTATGACTATACCAGAATTTGAAAGACTATATGCAAAGTGTCACTTTTCATGGGAAACTAGTTGTATCCCTGGGGAATTTACCTGCATCCTTTAAGATTTTTATGCATCAAGGATGCAGGATGCACACCTATCAGCATCTCTGATAGTTGAGAGAACCAGTTATGAGCTTTGGTGGTTACTTTGTAATTCGCCTATGTTTGAAATTATTGAATCACTAATAAAACCTGATGTTATTACATTTTTGCACCCCCCAGACACTTGTGCAACCAATGGCAAAGACACAAATCAAAAATCAATGTAATGCATGGCTCAAGAAATCGTGACATAATGGATGATTATTTGGCAGTTTATATCGTATCAAAGATTCAAAGACTAAGAATTTTATAATTTTTGGCATCAAATCGGCACATATAGATATTCTATTTATTATCAATGGTTCTTGAATTTGAAAACGCTTTTCACAATCTTTGGGGCTTGAATTTGTATTAAACTGAAAACACCTCTGTTGACATTGATTTTCTTGATTGAAACCATAATAGTTTCTAGAAGATTCTATTTAAATGTCATAATGCAAATTTTAATGTACAGGAAGTAAATATATGATTTTTAGGGCTTGGGAGTGCAACAGTATGATTGCAATGTAAAACCTACATTTTGTAGATGTATACATGTTTCATTAAAATTCAACAGGCAAGGACTTTTTTCTTTTTTTAATGATTTTTCTTGGAATTACGGTCAGCAAATGTAAGCAGCATTGAGTGTGGTGAGTACCTAGATTCCTACTTGGTGCCATTAGCTTGGATATGTGGGTGGTGTAATAGATAATGGCTCAGAATTGTTAATTGGAGAGCTGAGTTCCAATTCCACTAGGGTTCCTTATATTCACTTACATGCAAATACCCTTGAGAAAAGTATAAACCCACCCCTTCCTCCTTTGTGTCACTAAATCATTATCTCAAAAAAAAAAAAATTCTTACAATCTAAAAATATTGGTTGGCTTTAAATAAACTTATAACAGGTTGATAAGCTGTAGAAAATCAATCAATGCTAATTGTTCTTGTTTACTTTGGTCTCACAGAAATATTTTCCAAATTGTAATTGTTATGTACCATACATGTGAACACTAATGGGTATGTCCCAATCCTCATAAATACATTGGACGCTATTGTAAGTGGGGGTAATATGCTGTCTATATAGTCGGCTACTAATAGTGGTTTACCTACTTCATGCCGCTGGCAAGTATTATATTTTGTTGATGTTATAAAGATTACCATTTCATTTCCAATCTCCGTTTTGGTTATTCCTCATTGAGTAACCTTTCCTAGGTTACAACAGTAATCAAATTCTTTCATCCATGCTTCTGGTTATATTCAGCATCTGGGGTTATATAGATATGTAATATTTTCTATATTCAAGTACTTTTAAAACTGCATATACCAATTGCATGGACTGACTATTTAATACATTGTTTCTTCTTTGAAGTCAGATTTTATATTACAAGAAATAAACTAGATACAGGAAGATTTCTTAATGACTCCTCTTGCTACTTTAACTTGGACTGTTACTCTAACTGTTACTCACACTGCTCCTTGATATAGTGTCATTATATTTATATTTCAGAAATTGTTGAGGTGTTTTACTTTTTTTTCTTCTTCTTTTTTTTTTTTTTGTGGTAGGGTAGTCAAGTCTTTTAAAATAACAGTTTTCATTTGACAGGAAATAGACTAGATACAAAAAGATTTCTTAATGACTCTTCTTACTACTTTGACTTGGACTAATACTCCAACTGTTACCAGAACATGTACTATTGAATGAACTGGCTATTGGATACATTGTCCTTCTTATTTATACCTTGTTTGTAGACATAGTAGTAGACACAAAAGAGCATTTTCTTTGGTTTCACAAAAATAGATATTGTCCAAATAGTTTTAATCAAATTCTTTCATCCATGCTTCTGGTTATGTTCAACAGCTGAGATTATATAGACATGTAATATTTTCTATATTCAAATACCTTTAAAATTGCATGTATGTATGTTTATAGATATTTATGAAAAAATAAGAAACATGCATGACTTGAAATTGTAAGGAATTATCCTTACATACACTACAATTTAAAAGTTTGAGGTAACACCTGGTAATTTTTTAAGTTGGCCCAAAAAGTAGTTGTTTTGTACTTTAAATAAGAGAAATTTCATTATGACAAAAAGAAAAAAAAAGCAATTTATGATTAAATTTTGCGCTCATCAAAATATCCTCCTTTAGCTTTGATTATTGTGGCACACACTTTTGGCATTCATTGCAAAAGTTTCCAAAAATACAAGTTTGATAATTGATTCCATTCTTTTTTCAAAGACTCTACGAGTTCTTTTTTTTTTTTTTGTTCCACTCATGCTAATTAGGGGGGTCTTCAAACTTTTGAACTGTAGTGTACATTACACAGGACAAGTGATATAGCTTATACAACACTTGGATATTAAAACCTAAAATTCAGTAATCAAAATAACAAAACTTGATCTCTCTGTATTGGAATCAACAAACATTTTCCAGCAAGAATAATTCAAAATTTCAAATAAATACAATTTCTATTTCTAACTAATCAAAAGCTTTCCCGACTTCTTTGTTATGTCCTAGAAAAATCATCCAATGTAGTTTATATTTGATGGCTAGATTGATTGATAGATTTGTTTTTTATGGCTTATCTAGTCTTTTGTGGGTTTTTTTTTTTAACAAGGAGTGAATATTGCATTAACAATTTCTTTTTGTTTTCTTTTTGAGATATCTATGATTTTTCCAAACACTAGTCATACTATTTAGCCCATAACTGAGAGAAGAGATGGATTCATGCCTTTCTGAAAGGTATTTGTGTCTAAGTGAATGTAACCAACTCCCCTGGAATTCAAACTCGGTGCTCCAATTTCTTATTCATAGCAACTATCAAATTACATCATCTGAACATCCGAACTTACAGCACCTGGTATTCCAAAGCGCTTTCATCCATTTAGGTATTGATCAGACTCTCAATGTCTTTGATGGCTGAAATGAGATTTTTTTTTCCTTATTCATTTGTGCCAATGTGAACACAACAGACTAGGCACAAATTTGAACTTATACTCTTTCCAATTTCACATTCAGTGCCCTTAACCATTACTTTATATACACACATCCTGTTATTAACAAACTCAAAAGAAATATTAAATCTTATGTTTTGTCCTGTTTTTTTTCTTTGGCTTATTTTTATTTGCTTCTAGTTTGTTGAGGAATGTCTGCTGATCATTGTATCCTGTTTTCTTCCACAACAAAATTTTGAAGCCAAAACTGGTGCCTTTTATCTAATGTACAGCTTTTATATGACTCAGCCAGTAACACCAAAATCTAAGGTAAGACATCTCCTTTCAATAACCATTTTTTTAAAAAAATATTGTATAATTATGGAGATTGGGTTTTATATAAAAACGTATGTTACCTAATAAACAGCCACTTTCTGTAAGGAAATTTCTGCTGATGTTTACCTGCAAAAAATAGTATAAATCAGTTTTAAAAAAACCCCCCAAAAAACTGACTGTACTATCAAGGGTTTAACCCATTAATACCCACTGCAAAGTCAATATTACAAATTATCTGCACTTTCGCCATAATGTAGCTTTAGGTTTGTCACACTGTTTTCTGCTCATGCATGCTTATGGTTGGTACTATTGTAGTCATGTGATCAAAGTTTGAGCTTGATTGCACCAGTTTTCTTGTTGCTTTTACATTGTAAACATGGCTGTTCAGGTAGCAGTGTGCACCAAGGAGGAACATGGAGCACTGGAGATTTTTTTCATTGGATGTGCACTTTTTTTTTTTTTTTTTTTTTTTTTTTTGGCAACACATTGCTCAAACTTTGTCAGATAAAGCAAATATATACAGTGGAACCTTGGGTTATGAACGTTTCTTATTACAGACAAATCGGTTTATGAACTAATTTTATGAACATAAAATGTCTCTGGTAACGAACTGTGTCTTGAGCAATGATCACACAGTACCAATACCATGTCTCCCTTTAGAAACATTTTAAAACGGACAAAAATAAATCTCATTCGGATAATTTTCAATGAAACAGAGGCCCAGTAAGACTCAAGCAAGATTCAGTGGTACTAAGAGACAGAAAACAGAGAGAGTAGAAACCCCAGAATGACAATTACCTGATGTTTTTTTTTTATGGTAGACACCTCTGCCTTCAAACAATACTATCTCTCTTCACTTTCCTCTCCTTCTCTGCTTTCCACTTATGCCATTGTCCCTGCCCCCCTTACAGGTATGATAAAATTAAATTCAGTTTTCATCTATATTTCATCTGTTTAATATTATGTTTATCTTTTTTCTGTTAGATTTAATGATATTCATTGGTCTTTTATATGGACTTTTGTACAAACTACTGTTGTAAAAATTTAAATAAGCAATCATCTGGGGTCCAAGAACGGATTCATTCATTTTACATTGATTCCTATGGGGAAAATAATTTTGGTTTACAAACATTTCAGGACATGAAGGGCATTCAGGAACGAATTAAATTCATGAACCGAGGTTCCACTGAAATTCAAAATGTATATAAAAAGAAATAATTCAATTAGAAATTAATGAAAGAAAAAATAAATTGATGTCATTTAATTTTTTTTTATTTTTTTATTTTTTTTAAAGATCCGGATAACTATTAAAGACTGGGCCACACTTAACAGTTTTATTGAGGAAGCTATTTCCAAAAAGCTTCATGATGTTGAATTTATCTTTCATAAACTTTGTTCATTGAAGGCCTTTCTCTATGTCGCCCCACCAAATGAAGTAAGTGTTTTTTTTATTTTCTACATATTGCCTTGAATTATTTGCTCCATATTTTTACTATTTAAATGAATAATGTGATTTTATTTGAAAGATAAAATATCATATTTCAAAATTTCAGTTTTTTTTTTGTTTTTTTTTTATCACTGCACTGATTGAATTAAAGCAACCCATTTAAATGTGTTTTGTATTACTTCCACTTTTATGAATGGATTAGCTAGTAAATCAAAATACTAGTCACTTGTCTCATTTAGGTAACCAATGTTCCACTGTACAACACTTTTTGGCACATCCAGAGTCTGAACTCCTGATCACCAGGTAACTAAACCAATGCTTTTATCCGCTAAGCCATGTGTCCTGCAGGAAACTTGAAGCCTTAAATGTAATATATACTCTGACTCAGAAGAAGAGGCCTCACAAGGACACATTAACTTTAAATAATTAACTGATATAAGATTTCTTCTAGTGTGGACAGCAGAATGAGAATAGTCTATCTCTGAATTGGATGAAGTGTTTGGTTTGAAATTCTTGAAAGTTTACCACTCTGACAGACACCTGAAAAAAGTGTGAGAATACAACAGATGAAATGCTGTGACTAAATCAGCACACTAGTCTGACTAAATCTGTCTATTACAAGAATAATTCCTTTCCTCAAAAACTAATTTTTGGTATTCATGCTTTGTTTTCACCCCCACTTTTTTATTTTAACAATATCTCTGAATATTTTCTTTTTAAGATGTCACAAGGTCAGTGTATTATTGATCCATCAGATGATGACGATACTTATATGGGCAAATTATTCAGTCAAAAGTCAACACTGGAAACCATTTTCTCCAATGACAATATTGAGGTAAATAAGTTGTGGCTTGTTTTTTATATTTCTTATTCCACCTACAAAATGTTACATATACTCATTTACCTGTTCTATTAAAAAATGACAGTAATATTTTTTTTCTTTAACCTGTCCTTATAAAATATCACAGTTTATATGGCTTTGCATTTTCTTCCTCATGTTCAGTACTTCTTTAATATTAAACTAAACAACATTCAGCAAACATGAACAAATATGCCCAGTGTCAAAAGGACAGTTTTTCCCATGACAACACTTTTATAACTACCTTCACTCTTCGGCAATGTTTATCATTTTAAAAAGTGATGACTATACATGTAATAAAACCTAAACAGTTTATATATTTTCTTTTTTCTTTAGAATTGACATCAAAAATAATAAACACTATTTATTTCATTGCTTAATGCTTATCTCAAGTGATTTGTTTTGCATTCCAGCAATTATCTGCTGTCCACAATCAGTATCAGGAAATGAAGTGTATTCTTTCAGGAATTGAAATGCCATCACCAGATTCTTCAATCAATGTGCTCGATGTAAATACTGCCACAAAGATTGCTGAGTAAGTCATTCGTAAAAGCAATTTCTCCATCCCACACAGTTTGGCAGCACAGAAACATGGCCGATTAATATCGATCCAAAATGCATTAGTTTTTTCAATTTGAAAGCATTCTTAAGTGAGCATAATTTATAAATACTTTCAACTAATATATATATATATATATATATATATATATATATATATTTGAAATTAAATTGTGCCCGTGTGTGTTAGTATGTGTGTGTGTGTATATATATATATATATATATATATATATATATATATATATATATTTGAAATTAAATTGTGCCCATGTGTGTTAGTATGTGTGTGTGTGTATATATATATATATATATATATATATATATATATATATATATATATATATATATATTTGAAATTAAATTATTGCCCATGTGTGTTAGTATGTGTGTGTGTGTGTATATATATATATATATATATATATATATATATATTTGAAATTAAATTTGCCTGTGTGTGTGTTAGTATGTGTGTATATATATATATATATATATATATATATATATATATATATATATATATATATGTGTTTTTGTGTAACACGTGCACAAAACACACCTCTTCATATTAATGCCTAATATATCATTTGATGACATATAACATCCCTTCTCATTTCCACAAGGAATTTTTTCCTTCATAACTCTTAATGAAGTTTTTCTTTTTGTTATTTCTCTTAAATCTTGGTCTGCCATCTATTTCACTAAGTCGGTTCTGCATTGTTTTTCACTGTTCTGTTTTCCTCATTATGTGCCCTAGAAATTTCAGTTGTTTCTTTTTTGTTTCTACTTTCTCTAATATCTTGATGTTGCTCACATGTTCAGTCCACGGTATGCTCAGCATCCTTCTGTAGAACCACATTTCTGTTGCTTCAAGTCCCTTTTTTATCTTCAAAGAGATTGTCCAGCATTCACTGCCATATAGGAGGACTGATATCACATAACAGTTCAGTACTCTTTTCTTTGTTTCTAATGAAATTTTTCTGTATCTTAATACTCTGCTTAGCTTTTGGAAGGCATCTTTGGCTATCCCATCATGCCTTCAGATCTCATCTGCACTTTACATCCTGTTTAAATAATTCTCAGATATTTAAATTTTTCAACTTGTTTGATTTTGGTATCTCTGATTTATAATTGTATGTTTGGCTCATCCTTTTGCTAACAACCATGCATTCTCTTATTGTAGTTGATGTTTAGTCCTTTTTCTCTCGCTTTTCTTCACAACATTCTTTCCATGTCTGCTATCAATACTGTCATCTGCATATCTTATGTTGCTAAGATTATCTGCCAATAATGAATCCTGATAGGACTTCTAATTCTCCCAGAATTGCTTCACTGTATAGGTTGAATAAGTCCAGTGAGAAGACACATCCTTGTCTTACATCCCTTTCTTTTTTCTGTATAACCACTAAATTCATTTTCTATTTATATGCAGGCCGTTTACTGCCTGTATAAGTTCTGGATTATTCTAATATCCTTCCCAAATATGTCAAAGTTACAAAGCAGTTCCATCAGTTCTTTGTGATGTACTTTATCAAACACTTGTGCATAATTTATGAAACACAGGTACACATCCTTCTGCATTTATATTGCTCTTTCTGATATTATTCTGAGCATAAATATTGCATTCCTTGTTCCAGTGTCTTTAATGAAGCCACACTGACCTTGTCCTATTTCCAGTTTGATTCTGTTGCAGGTTCTATTCATCAGAATTTAAATGATAAAGTTTTGTTATATGGTTCATTAGGCTGATTTGTCCAATGAAGTTCACATACTTTTGCATCTGGCTTCTTAAGCAGTGCTATGAAAATAGATCTTCTTAGGTCTTCCAGTGTATCACCACTGTTGGAGATTTAATTTATTATGTCTGTAATCTTTTCTATGCTAAAATCCTCTAAGGCTGTCAGAATCTCTATTACAATTCCATCTGGTCTTCTGTTCAATTTGGCCAGTGCAGATTCCACTTCAGATTTTAATATTTCTGGTCCTTCGATATTTCTGTGTATTACCAGTTGTTCTCCATCATCATGGAAGAGTTCTCAGATATATTAATTCCATTCAGTATTTTTTTCTTTCTCTAACATCAGCATTCTGAGCATTTATGAGTAAGCACTCATAAAGAAGATTACTTGGAACAAACTATAGAAAGTATTGTCAATCAAGTGGAAGCACTTCTAATGTCAAAATAATCAGAGCCTTGCAACTGATCTCTTCACTGACCAAGCTCTAACAGCCCATTAGAAAGCAGTGAACTGGCTTGTTACTTTCAATACCTCAAAAGCAAAGCTAGTAACATTCCATCATTAATCGAATCCTGAGTTTTCTCCAGTTACAATGTATTGTTGCAGCCTCAACAGGGCCTCCTGCTTTGAATGTTATTGGGTCTTGAGTTCATTCTAGACCTTGTAGAACTCTTATATCTATATGATCCATTGCTAAAGATGCTGGGGAAAAATGGTTGGCTCATTTACCAGAAAGTACCTGACTCCACCTGCCTTGCTTTATCTTTACAAGAGTTGGATTAGACTAAAAATATCATCATCATTATTTGATCATAGTCAGGATCATCAAGCAATGCAAATGATCCTTTCTTTAGCTGTATAGTATATGCTACACCAGGGCTACTTACAGTTTTTAATTCATAGTTACTTTCTCAAAGACTGATTGTCATCCAAGGCTATAGAACCCAGCCTGCAATTTGCCCGTAGCTGACCGGGGGGGTTGGAATGAGAAGAGGATTCATATATTTCTCAAAGGTATGAGTACATAAATTAATGTAATGGATCCGACTGGAATTTGAATTCAGCTCTCTGATTCTTCACTCTTAGACGCTATCCATTACTCCATTTTAACACCGCCATAGAGAACCATTTTTGTTTTCCATCAGCATCGCCAATGCTAACCTGCATTGCACTTTCTTGGTCTCACGTTCTCCACTGACATGAAGTGGCAAGATTATATTGAATCAATTGTTAAATCTTCTGCTAGGAAATTTGGTTCACTGTGTTATGCCAGACAATTTTTCTTGCCAGAATCCATCTTGCACATTTATATACCTACCATTCATCAGTGCATTGAATATTGGTACCATATCTGATCTGGTGTTCCTGCTGTATATCTCAAGATTGTCAATTAAATCCCAAAAAGGAGTCTGTAATGTTATCAGTCCTGACCTCTCAACTTTAGTCACATTCCCACTGCTGTGATGTGGCTTCCCTTTGTCTTTTCTACAAATATTTTTATTGAAGTTGTTCTAATGAGCCTTCCTCCTTAGTACCTGGACTGCATGAATTTAAATGTACTACTAAATGGCAACTAGATTTCACTCTTAAAATGGCTAGGCGTAACCTTCTGCTCTATTCTAATAGTTTCTTTTCTCGCCCGTGCAACTCTCTTCCAGTCTCTTGCTTCTCTGCCACCTACATTCTTTAAAAATTTAAGCGCCATGTCAGTTGCCATCTTCTGTCCTCCTGAAACTTGTTTTTTCATTGTCCTTTCTCCTCACTAAAGTTTTCTCATTTTCTTTCACTCACAGTAACACCTTGCATCCTAGTGGCATTATCTTCTTGCTTGGGGTGAAATGATTTTAAAAAAAGAAAACAAAACAAACGAAATCTTTTCACAACAGTCTAATTTTAGTAACTTATATGGAGTTTAAAATCAATATTTCAGCTATAAAAGGTGCAGTATCAATTAAACTTTGTGTGTAGGCTAAAAAGCCCCGCAATTTGCTCAGAATGTTAATTAATAATCTGTGCATTATTTTTCTTAGTAATAAAAATTATTTGAATCTCAAATATCAGGAAAATGTTTTAAAATATTTTAAATAGCTTTTATTTATTAACTTTTCCTTTTCTGGAAGATTTTTTTATACACAAGCTTTTTAATTTTAACTTTTTTTTTTTTTTTTTTTTTTTTAATTATTTTGTTATTTATGTCTAGAAACATTTGACTGTTCAAGACATTTAAAAAGTATTCACAAATTTCAAGATGAAACCATTTTTCTTAAGAATGTTTACATGAAATTAAACAATGATTTTTTTTATTATTTCAGTCTGATGAAAACATTTAAGAATGACCCACATTATCCTAGAATGGTAATTATTCTTATATCTTTCTTCCTAAAATTACTAAGGGAAACATAGATTTTTTTTTTTTTTGAAAAAAGAAAAAATGTTAAACATTTTCTTGAAAAAAGAAATAATAGTTAAGGATAAGTTTAAATACACACACACACATTTTTATATGCAGTACTTAGTGAAAAGTCCTCAATATCAGTGATAAAGATAACATATTCAATTGTATGGATATGAGTTTGTGAGCATATATATATATATATATATATATATATATATATATATATATATATAATCTTTGCTTTTATACTAATTATAAAGGGGCTCTCAAAAATTATCCAAATTTGTGATTAGAATTATTCATTGTTTTATAGGAATTAAAAGAAATACCTATTTTGTATTTTATACAAGTTATTAGAACTTTCTTTTTTTGCTGTCATATGCAGAGAAATGCAAACTATCATGCATTGACAACAGTTCTAAGTTTGGACTGAAGTTACGTTCTGAGAAAACAAAAATCCAAAAGATTGGGAACATAAAATATGATGACATTATACACTTAGAAGGATTCCACATTGAGGAAGTTGATAATTTCACTTACATTGGAAGCATTCAATCTAATTTTGGTGATATAATCACATAATCATACTAGAAAAACAAATGATTTTTTTTTTTCTACTGTCTTGTCTTTGAATAGTATTAATCTTCGAGTAAAGCTCAAATTATATAATTCTATTGTCCTCTCAACTACATATGTGCATAAAACTAGGAAATCCACCACAAAGGTCCTCTAACTCTTAGATGTGTTCCATTTAAGATGTCTTTAGAAAATCATAAAGATATCTTGAAGAGATGGAATGAGGAAGCAATAAGACATCAACATCACCGACGTGACGCCAACGTGGTCATATTGAAATGGGATGCTGATCTTAAAATTTCAGTTATCTGTTTTGATTAGTCTTTACTCTTATGTCCATCGTCTTTTCATGTTGAATTAAACATAGTCTAATGTTAATTATGTTTTATGAATATGTCCTGAAGATGGTCTACTAGACCGAAACATCCGACATTGACATTATATTAACATTAAAACAGCATAATTGAATATTAGGATTTTTGTTTGTTTTTTCCGTATATTTTTCTTCATATATATATATATATATATATATATATATAATGCCTGTAACTGTACTTTTTGATAAATCCTTATCTAATGAAGAATGATTTGATTTTAATTACTGTTTAATGTCAATGTTATTAATGTATCATTCAAAGATAATAAATTTTCTTATATTGTAAATACATAGAACTGACTTCTTTTTGTTTTAATCAAAATAATGCAATGCAATAAAATCTTTCCAGAAGAGATTTTTTTTATCTTAATTCTTTTCAAATATAGTATCATGAATTCATATGTAGCTAAGTTCACTAATATCACCTTCAGAAAAAACCTTAATCTTCATTAAAAGAAATTGATCTGTATTATTTTGCTGATTATCTGTATTTAATCAATCAATATTGTCATTTTTTAGATAGAAACTGAAACTAGCTTTAGAAAAACGTTTTAATTATTAGCTGAGATAAAGTTTGTTTCATTTTTAAACTAATTAATTTTTTTTTTTCTTTTTAATTGTAAAAGACACAAACTGACCAGAATCCGAAAAAAGAAGTCAATGTAAGTATTGTTTTGTGTTGAATTTTCAGAATGAAAATTTGCTTGCACCTCACCAAATTTTATGTGATAAAAAGTACATTTAAAAATAAAAATAAAAAAAGCGAGGATTAAAGGGAGATAACCGCAGATTCGTAGTCGGGTTATTATTGATAACTTTCACCTCCAATTTGTGGAGCAGAGTTACTATATTCTTAATACTTGATATAATGCAAAAACATCACATTGATAAAATCAGTCAATTATTATTTATACTGGGTCTCATGCCTGCAATTACAAGTAATCCATAATAATATTTTACATTTTGAAATCATATTTACTTTTGGCGTATGAATTTTTTGAAACTGTTTGTAAATCTTTGATTGTCTTTCAATCATTCCGTCTCACTTGCTATCCTCTTCTGCTGCACCTATGAGGCACGACGCACCACACCATTTGGGAACCACTGCTTTATCCTTTATACAAGGGATGTCCAAAAAGGCACATACTAATCCGACATATTTATTACTATGCAAATAAAAGATTGTACATGTTATCAACATTACTATACTGTATTTCAACATAGTCTCTGTCAAAATTGTTGTACTTATCCCATCAATACACAAGTATACAAATAGCCTGTTCAGAAAACATAGCACCAAGTAATGAAAGACATTCTTGCAACTCTGCAATGACAGCATTATCTGTGTGGAACTGCTTCTATGATAAATAACATCTGAAGAAGCCAAGGTTGATTCCGTGACCTGAAATTATCATCATCACCAAATTCAAAGTTCTGCAGTCATCAAAGAAATTGATGGCAACTGTATTTTGGGATGCAAATGCTATACTGTTTGTGTGTATATATATATATATATATATATATATATATATATATATATAGATGTATTTCAGCAGCAAGAATTCTCTCAAACAATAATATGGACAAGTTCTGGCTATGAATTTTTTTTATTAAATCTTAAAAAGATTTTGTTTTATAGGTAAATTTACCAAAATTCATAACTGATATTTCATAATTTTTTTTATAAAAAATTTGAGACAGAACTTGTCCATATTATTTAACAAAACTTGTTTGATATATATAAGCATTTATCACACTTTTTAAGTGAAGTGTATTGTCAGAATATCTATTCATCTCAATCTCTATCATTAAACAGTGAAAATAATGACCGTGAAAAAGCCATAAACGACACATTTCCCCCAAAAGTGTCTACTCTCTCCAGCTTCCTCAAGTTAGAATGGGAGAAAGACAGAATATGTAAAAATGTGTTGTAGTTTCTGAAGATAAGTGGACACCATAAATCAAATTACCTTATCATAGTGTCTGACTGCATGTTCACACACACACACACACACACATATATAAGATAAAAGGAAAACTTATCTCAGATGATGCATTTTGTCCTCTGAGATTTTATAAAGGCAAATGCAAGGATTTTATTTTGTAACACGTATTTATATACAAGAGCAGAAATGTTATACAGTTTCAAATGTTTCAATGTAATATATATAAAATATGTGGTGCAGTTTAATTTATATTACAATGAATCATTCATACAGAAAGTAAATTAATAAAGTTAATGATATAAAATGGTGAATTCGCATATTTTTTAAAATTTAGCGAAAGTGAATTTGCCATTTTATATCATTAACTTTATTAATTTATTTTTTGTATGTACAATTCATTGTCAATGTGTGTGTGTATATATATATATATATATATATATATATATATATATATATATATATATACTAGCAGTAGAGCCCAGCGTTGCCGGGGATATAACAATAAGAGATAGATCAAGTATTGACTATCATAAAGACTGAAAAATAAAATTGACAAAGATTATTGTTTAAGGTTGACGGACATGCATGTCTTAATTATTTTTTTTTTTTTTTTTTTTTTTTTTTGAATTGGTCAAACTCAAACGAAAAAACATTGTTTTCAATTGTTATGAGTCTACCGATTGAATAGAATTTTATTATAAACAATTGTCTTGTAAATGGATTTTTTAAAGCATTCTGAATGTAAAAAATAAAAAAAAAAAGTGTGCAAGACAATGAGAAACACTACCTGCCCAAAAAAATGTGAAGTTTTGTTGAAATCGGTTGAAAAATGTAGAAATCCGATCCCATATATAAACGAACACACACACACACACACACACACAACCTGGGTTTTATAAGTATAACTCGATATGAGTTGTCCCCCTTTCATTCTGGCGACAGAATCTTGTTTTATCATGTTTTCAAATTGATTTTGTGCAAAAACAATTGTGTTTTTCCCATTTTTGGTGCTGTCAGAACAAACCGCAAGGTAATTTTACGCAGTCCTGTGAAGTTTTGTTGAAATCGGTTGAAAAATGTAGGAAATCCAATCCAATATATAAATGTACACACACACACACACACACACACACACACACACACAATCTGCATTTTATAATAAGTAAAATATATATAATGTATACTTGCATTAAAGCCATTTACATATTAAACTGTATCTATTTAGGTTGCAATCCATCATTTAAACATGTTTTATTCAATAGAATATTCAATATTTATTCAAGAAATGTGTGTTAAGCCTTTTAATGAGTTTTTTCCTAGTATTGAATATGTTGTTTGAAGTCAAGTGAAGACTTGTAAAGAGACTTGCTGAAACTGTGTGTCACGTTCTGAGGATTTTGCCTTTCAGAAAACTACCAGTAAAAAAAAGATGTCAAAAGACAACACTTCAGCCTCTCAGAAGAATGAAGCAAAAACAAAAGAAACTGCAGAAACCAGTTCAGGTTGGACTTTTTCCTTTTAATAATTTTGTTGATTTATTTACTGGCTTAGTACACATCAGAAATGATGGGATTATTTTACTTTATTTATTTAGTGTAATGTCTGTGCTCTTTGCCTAGGATCCTAGTGTTATTCTCTAGAACTTCACCAAGAATCAGTGTAGTATCTGTGCACCCTGCCTAACTTAGTATTTGTAAGTTAATTTTACTATGATGCTCAAGCAGCAGAATATTGAAACGAATATCACTTGCCTGCTTACCTCCAGGTGAGGTGTTCAAGTCAGGGCCCGATTCACTTATTAATTTTATATATCTGTTGGCTTTAGTGTCGCATAAGTTAACAAATGGTTTCAAATTCAGTCATCTTTCTCTTAGTGTGGTTGCCAGCCAAGGCTAGAGAACACAGTCTACTTTGTTCTTTAACCCATAGTTTGGACTAACATAGTACCCATCCAAATTGGCTTGATTATTTATGGATCAGCACCTCTGTCTTAGATGAAACTGATGTTGTCTCGCTCTCTACCTAGGATCAGTGTAGTATCTGTGCACTCTACCTAGGATCAGCAATACTGACATTTCTATAACAGGAATAAATATTTTTGCTGCATGGAAATAATCTATTTGGCCATAAATGACAGGAAAACTAATTTGGATGCTATTTCTGGCATACTTCTTAAATGAGAAGCTCTCAAAGTGGACAGAATCCTAAACCATTTTCAGATCCTTATAAAAATAAAAATATGTAAGACTCACCTATGGTGTTTATATTTTTGTAATTTACAGTAAATGTTAACTCTTGTCAAGTTTCAAATCTGTACATGCAATATCCTTGGAACTATGAATGTCAGAATTTCATTGAAATCCTTAATTAGCAAATCTCAAAAAATGCATTGAATTTTCAAGTTGCTCTGATTTTAATACTATTAAAGCTAAAGATCAAATATTTGGGATTTATCAATAAATTTGATCAAGAAACATAAAAGTTACATTATGTTTTATATATGGTCTGAAGTTTAAAGTTTCATCAAAACACAGAAGCACTCTTTTTTATTATAGTCCTTCCAGACATTTCTAATATGTACTTTATTCTTTTCATTTTTTTGTTCTCAGCCAGTATTTCCCTTCAAGTTGAAATGTCAAGTGAAGATGAAGACAATTGTGATGTTTATTACCAAGTTGGGATGGAAAATGATTTAATAATTAATGAAAATAATGATGATCAATTGGTTATGGATAATCTACAAGATTGAAGTACAACATAAAACCCCAAAGCAAATACTCACATCTTGATTTCTACAAGATTTAGGTAAGTTTATATTTATTCTTTGCTCTTTAATCCACCTGAGATTTTGTCAGGTAATATATTTTATTTAAACACTTTTTTCTTCTTTTTAGAGAAAGAGGGGTTGATGAGAAATTTATTTGATCTTTTTATGGTTGCAATGAATTGTTGAACTGTGGATTGCTATTATTTGAGACTAAAGTATCTCTAAGCTTTCAACATACACCAACACCTCTACCCTACAAATAGCATCACCTATTTTTCTGATGTTGTTTGATGAAAGGAACATGTCAAAATAAGGGTTATGCAAATTATTTTATATATTTACCATCACGTATGCTGTTTGATATCCCAGAAAAGTGACATCAGTTTCTGATTCGACAACAGTACATTTTTTATTCATAATTTAGGAATGTTTCCAGTAACTTTGAAATTTAATCTCAAAATTTAAAAAAATATGAGTTACATTAAAAAGAATCAAACAGTACACTCATGAATGTATTAGATTGAGTCAGAAATCTTCTTTTTGTGTGTGTGTGTGTGTGTGTGTGTGTGTGTGTTTTTTTCTATATCAACTTCATTGTTCTATATATTACAATTTGTTTGGTTTCCCCAAAACATAAATTACTTACGACTCAACTAAATAAGTATATCACTATTTATAAGACATACAGAGGTTTCTGGAAATAGCAGATCAGGCAAAATAATGCCAAAAAATGTCACTTGACTCTTCCATACAAAGGTTTCTGATAAACTGTTTTTGCCAAACTACAATAGCTTACTCCATGATACTATAATACTAAATGTAAATAGATAGGGGTTTTATACACAAATACATTAAACTGCATAAGGAGGTAGAAAGGGGTGTAATGGTGATGGAGCTTTTAGCCATGTGTATATCAGTGTACCTCCATTTGTAAAAAAGCTATTAAGCTTTCTGGGAATATCAAGGAATTATGCTATAAAATGAAGAAAAATATCTTTTGTAATGAATCCACCTTCAATCAGATGGAAGATTGTTTCTAACATGAATCTAATTACATTTGGCTCTGTTTTAATTGGATTAAATATATTTTAACTTTTTTTTTTTTTTTTTTTTATTACAGGTGGAACCTTTTTTATTTACTGTTCATTGCTGGAAGAAGGTGAAAGAAAATAATTCCATTGAACAGATTTTCAGAAGAGTCCAACATGAAAATGGCTACCTTCAAATATGTATTTCTTTTAAAACTCTTTTAAGTATTATTTTGCCAATATTTATTTTGTTTCAGAAATGTTTTTGAATAAATTTATTTTCTTAATGGAGTTGTTTTGTGATCTTGCAAAATAAACCTTATTCAATAGGCAGTTACAAAATTGAGCACTGTAGATTTTATCTATGTTTGCTTTTCTGAAGACTTTCTGATAACCGCACATACTGCAGTATATATACAGTGTAACCCAGATATAAGAGAGTTGTCGGGACCAGAGAAGAAGTCTCTTATATCCGGGTTTGGTCTATTTTGTTTAGGTAACACAGGCTCTAATTTGGGACCAGAGAAAATCTCTCTTATATTCGGGTTACACTGTAAATTTGAAACACGTATTCACACTCACAGCAGTATATATAAATTTGAGTTCTGTAAAATAAACAAATGTGCGATCAGTTTTTCTTTTATACTTTAATTAAATTCAATGATTTTGGGGTTTTTTTTTTTATCTATTGATCTTTTTCCCACCACCTAATCTTGGAAATATATTTAGTTTATGTTAACTAAAACTAAGTAAGAGATTGAAGTAGCTGTAAAGTCAGTGGATAGGTATAAAATGAAACTCATAGCTACATATACTAAGTTGAATAGAGACAAAAATTGAACCCTGATTATTATTTTATTTTTCCCACCTGAATTATTAAATTTGTTCATCTTTTATAAAATTTGGGTTATGTCTGTGTCCCCCACCTTACGTCAATAAAACAAAACAACCTGTATCATTCCACAATAAATTTACTATCAGCCTTTTATATATATTACTAACAAATAGTGTTTACAACATGAATGGTAATATTTAATTTGCATAAGTTTTTAATATTTCATCTGTTTACTTTTAATTCAGATTTTTTTAAAATTTCAATATACAGTACAAGGCAAAAAAATGTTTAAGTCAACATTCTTTGCCAGATTTTTCTAGTATTTCTTTAATTCACAAAAAAGCTCATCATCTGTGTTAACTTTCCTATTACGGGCTAGCTTGTTCATTATCGGCCAAAGGTTTTCAGTTGGGTTAAGGTCAGGACTCTGACTAGGCCACTGGAAGAGTTGCAATTTACTCTTGTCACACTTCCTCTCTAGATAACATTTATTCTTTAAGGCAGTATGCTTAGGATCATTATCGTGTTGAAACGTGAAATCCACATTTGATTAACAAGAATGTTGTGATATTGATGCTGGTCTATGATCCCTTTGATTTTGTACAAAGTATCAACTCCTGTTGAATGCACCCCAAACATTGATTTTTTTTCATCATGTTTAAACACGATGAAAAAAATCAATGTTTGGGGCGCATTCAGCAGGAGTTGATACTGGTAGTCACTGGAGTAGTTGTTTCACCGGGCATACATCAAACACATATTCATCCTTCATATCTAAGAGTGAAGGGGCCCTTGTCACTATATAATTTCTTCCCAATCAAATTTAGTCCAGTGTAAATGAGCTTTGCACCAAGCCAACCATGCCCGTCGATTTTTTTTTTTGCCAGATATAAAAGGTTTTTTTTTTATGCATTTGGAAACAATGCCTTTTGCTTTAAGTCTGCGTCTGACTGTTCTTGAAGAAACCGCCAGGTTAGCTGCTTTGGAAACATCTTCTGGTGTTGCAAATCAATCTTTTTTGCATCGACAAACCAAGTTTCTATCTTGCCTGTTGGTAGGTTTTAGCTGTCGGCCAGATCTGCTGTGTCTATTATATGTTCAAGTTTGATTTATGTGTGTGTCTATACTGTATATTTTTCTTTTTTTTCTTTTAAACATTTCACCCCAAGCAAGGTGGATGTGCCACTAGGGGCAGGGGGTGATTGAGGAAAGGATAAAAAGAATGATAAAAAGGAGAACAGGGATATGAATATAACATTTCAATCAATGTTTCTGCTGATTAAGTTCATTTCTTAATTCATTGTGTTTGCCTAGAAAGAATTTATATCTGTCGTATCAAGATTCAGTTGTCAGTTTGCAGAAAAAAATATCAGTATCTACATTTAAATAAAGCAAAAAGGTATTTTTTTTTTATTTATGAAGAAAATATATAGTATATAATTTTAAAAAAATGTTAACATTTTTAAAGAATTGTATAATTTTAGGCCCAGCAGTGTTAATTATGATTTTATTTCCTGTTGTGTTCATAGTAACCATTGTTGTAATTGGATATTTCACATTACAACAAATTAGAAAAAATTAAACCAAAAAAATTTATGGAATTATCTAAATAAGTCAAAATAAAGTTAGATTTTCTTAAAACTGCAAATTTATTTAAACAAGTGGAAAAAATTCTGAATTATTATTATTATTATTATTATTATCAAACCATATAATAATTATCAATGTGTATTTATTTATATATTTCCTGTCCTATCCATAATGGTAAGGGAGGTAAATCAATTTATGAGAGATTACTTCCCTTTTAATAATCTATAACAAATAAAATATTGATCTGCATTTAGACAAAATTAGTTGCCAAGCAAAATGAACTGTTTAATTAATCAGTTCCTTTACTCCTATATTTCTTACATTGCAGTGTTATTTGTTCAAGCCTTTCATGTGAGGCACTCATATACCTTTGTGATCATCTTGCTTCAACTTGTTCTTGAAATAGGCTTTGTCCTGTTGTTAATCTTTTTCTTCCAAGTGGTATTTCCATTTCATTATTATACTAAACATATAAAATTTTTAACATGGAAAGACATTGAACAAAAAGTGATTTATTTAATACCTGGGGTAATTAATGAATCATAGATGCTATTGTATTTATTTGCAAGTAAAAATTACTTTCAAAGAAATATATCACAGGGGTTTTATTAATGTTGCCACAAAAAATGCATAACACTGTATATTTTATCTAAATATGTGAATTATAGTATTCTAGATTCAACATATTTTTACCCTCCGAATATATAATTGAATAACTATTAAGAGATAAATTTAGTATTAATATTGTAGGTGTAATTACAAGTTCTCATTTGTTACTGGTAAATAATAAGGCTTTTTTAGATGGCAAGAACGATATACTAACAAACTATCATGGGAAATATTGTAGATTTTATTTCTCAGAAAGCCAAAATTTCTAAAAGAACTAGACGGCTGCCTAAAAACAACACTTATTATCTACAACTGAGTGATAGGCAATATTCTGATGAATGATTAATGACCACCACCATGGGTGCTGGCCATGGAATCAAAAGTGGAGAAAATTGGATAAGATTTAAAAATTCCAATTCAGACATACAGGATGTATGAAGAAATTTACATAAAAATAGTGTTTATTTTTTCTTCAAGTGTTATTTTCTTTCTTTGTGTCTTCATCCCGCTTGCACCAGCCCAATACGAAGATACCTGACAACGATTTGATCTTGGCCGACCTTATGATCAAAACCAATCACAATGTGGGATAAGGCAAGGCCTGGATCAAAGCAATCACCTATTCAATCAGCTGTGAGTATTGGATATTCAGACGACCAGGAAGGGGCTTGAGGTCAACACTCATATTATTTAAATACATTTTGCATTGGTATCCAAGGTTCAGCACAAACTTGTTCTGAAAATGTAGAATTATATTTAAATAATTGCCTACGTTTTACATTGTTTCATGCATTTAAGAAAAGAAAATGGAAAATTCCGTTTAAGAAAGGAGGGGATTAGAACGAGAGTGAACATGAAGGCAGTAATTATGCCTATCTTAGGATCAGATACATGTACGGAGGAAGGCTGATAGGCAAAGATATTAACAGGTACACCATGAAGCAATAAGAGCACAATCCAGGAGACACAAGAGAAACTGCGACAGAAGAATAGTGTAATAGAAAGAGAGCAGTGAAAAGAAGACAAAATGAAACCGTGGATAAAGTTAATGTAAAAAGAAGTGCTATGAGAAAATGTGTATCTGAAAGAATTCAAAATAAAACTGGAAGAATTTAACACAAGAAGAAAAAATATGCAAATGAAAAAATGTCTTCAATAAGAGACAGAAGAGCAACACTACAGAAGGAGGAATGAGAATACAGGTTCCATAAGAAATGCACAAAACAGAGTTCATCTATATCTATAATTCTCAAAATGTTTGTGTGTGATCAGATGTTGTTTATGCGTTTCTACAGTTTTCATCCGATTTTGATGAAAATTTTTTTTGTTTGATAGATTATTCTTCAGTGCTGGTTTTGAGTCCAAATTGGCTGGAAAAAATTACAATCTTGAAGGTGAAAAATAAAAAATTGATTTTTTACACTTTGCGCAAAAATCAAAGGCAAAATATAATGTCTGTAAAAAAGCAGCATAAAATCAATTTAGGGAGTTGAAATCTAATGCAAAAGATTATTGGAATTATAAAAAAAAATTATAAATAAAACTTATCGTATATTATTATGATGGTCCATGGAAGAGGTTCCTTCCTTCCAAGACTGAGAATGCAAAAACTGCCCTTTTCAGGGCCACTGCCAATTCAAATTGTTAACCCCACCATTTAGGGATGTGCCTCAGTTGCACCCAATTGTTGTTACTAATATTGATTTTCGTGTCGGCTGACTTTAAACTTAAACTGCTGAAATTGAACAGCAAAAATTCCCAGGTGGGTTATACTACTAGTAGAATAAATAATCTTCTGTTCACAGAAGCCAATTATCAACAACATAACTCTGGTGCATAAAAAATAAGTACCGTATTTTCCACCTTACAAGATGCTGTGGCTTGGAAGATGCATCCTAATACTGGAAAGGAATTTCTAAGAAAAATGTCATTCCTATACAATACTATCACCATGCGTCCTTCACATACTGGCGCCATGTATTGTTTACATTAATCACTCATCTGATTTTGTTTGTATGCCAATGACATACTAGTCAAGAGCAGAAAGGATCCCACTGCTGCTAGTAAACAGAGTATGTTTAAGCTTGTGGCTTGGCTCCAGGAAGGTGTATAGTCTTGGAAATACTTGCAACACCTAAGTACTAATGTTACATCATATAAAAGGCTGAATTACATAGCTAATAATATAGTGTAATGACTCAACATACAAATCTATGTCCCTATCAGTTAAGCCAATTACGTGAGTCAGGACATTTGTCTTGGAAGATGTACATGTATTCTTCAGGGTATTTTTTAAAAAAAAAAGTGCTTCTTGGAAGTCAGAAAATACAATAGTCATTTTTGACAGCATGGGTACACTAGTTATTGATAATAATTTCTAAAAACAGAGAAAGAAAATTATTCAAATGTTTTTCTCATGATCATGTAGTTATATCCAGAGTAGGAAATTCAAGTAGATTTAATATAATAATGAAAGGAACTTAAGAAAACTATTGTCTTGCTCAAAATGTTGTTTATACAGAAATTTTATAGAGGTAAGAGTACATCTAATACAAGTTAAATATACAATGTAAGGTCTTAAAAACGAAAGCTTATTTCAAGAGACTTCTTTAGTATTTTCCTATTTTAAAATTTCATGATTAATTTTTTCTTATTTAAACTTAAAGTGCATTTCAGTGTTTTCTTTTATTCTACAAGTGTGCCCTGAAGTAAAAAAAAAAAAAAAGTTGAGAAATACTGCTGTAGATGGAAGACATGAGCAATGAGTAAGTTTTTTAAGGAAAATGAGGACACTTGCTTAGGATCAGAAAAAGACAGTTGAAATTTCTAGGACACAAAGAAGAAAGAGAGCTTGGAGAATCTGACACTCACAGGACATTGAAGGCAAGAGAGACAGGGAATCCGTGAGTAACCATCTTAACTCTCTTGTCTAAATGGATGACAGAACATGGACTGAGAGTGATGAGGGGACAAACATTGCTTAGAGAATAGGAAGTTGTGGAGAGCCATGATTGCCCACATCCTGATGGGACACGATACATAGAAGATTATCATTATTATAATAATGCATCACTTTTTATTAGTCTTTTTTTCATTGATATTTGCTGAATTTAGAAACGACTGCCATAAAATTATGTTTAACAAACTAGTCTCACTCATGAGGTCAGAGTAAGGAAGTATGTTCTAGAGGCCATTTTCTAGTGTTGTGAGTTCATTTCCCACTACATGCTCCACTACTGTGACCTTGTGCCAAACTAGACTAAGCTTAGTAAATAACCATGATACTATTGCTGATGAAGTGAGTCTGATTTTTTTCTAGATGACCAACTCAATTGGTTCTGTGCTGGAGAAAACTTAATGGTTAGCAACTGAAACTTGTAAATGTGGGCAGTGGGTTCTGTTATTTGGTACAGTTCTTTCTGTCTGTGATTCTGTAGCACCAGTTCCCAAGTTTCAAAGAAGGATGGTCCTGAAGATTTCATTCATTCAAAGCCGTTTTTAACCATTGAACTGAGAAAGTGATTGCATACAGCTAACAGTTTAGATATTTCTGTACAAATTTGGTTGCATAACATTTATACGAAAGTCTCAATCTTATGAGACTATTTAAGAATAGGAGTCAAGTTTTCAGGTATTTGTTTTTGCAGCAACTTGTGGTGTTTGGTGAAACTACTTCTAGACGCAGCATATTCAATGTTCAATTTCCAATGCTAAATTTAAGAGTGTTTTCTTACGTTAAAATTTTGTTTAAAATAAAAGTTATTTTTAGTGAAAAAGAAACTGTGTGGTCAGATATAATATTTTTTCCAGTCATCTCTTTAAAAAAAAAAGATATTTTTAACAATGTCAGGACTATTTACATTCAAACTAATATCCTCATATTTGTCGAACGCCTTTCATCTTTCTTCATGTGTCTGTCGATTCTGAATTTGAACTGAACCCTCTATTTAATCTTTGTAGATTATTCTTATTCTGCTGATCATGTATACAACCGCTTTCTAAAATCAATGGTTAAAAATAACTTTCAGTGAGTGAAGTCACCCTTCTCTAATCATTGTGGACTGGTGCTACTGAATCACAAAGAATTGTATCAGATAACAGAAACCACATCACTTGAGGACTATCAACATCAGCAACAACTAAAATGGATAGCATGTGTAACTTGAAGAGAAAATAATGACATAATCAATATGCTGACATGCACACTACTTCAAAAGTAGGAAGGAAACCCCCATCAATACTGGAAAGAGCAATAACAGCTACTGGATATGATAAACCAATTTTACTGAAAAATTGTTTTAGGAGAAAGATTTTATGCATTTCACCAGCTTCTTGGTTAATGATTGCCAAATATTTCCTTGTAGGGAAACGGCTAATATTACCATTACCATGCCTATTGTTCTCTCATCTTGTTCCTATTTAGCATGGCTGAGTTACTGCTAGCCCAATTTCCACCAACTCTATACTGTTCCAGAGATTGAACTTACAAATATTATATCAGCACTAACTCTTTAATTCTCTAGGCTACAAGGGTTCAGTCCAAAATTCCCTAAACGGTTCTGGCTTATAGTCATATCATGTTGAAACACTGATTCTAATACAATGACCGAAGTTAAGCAACATTAAACCTGGTCAGTACCTAAATGAGTGACAGCTTTGGAATATCAAGTGCTCTAAGCTTGGAATTTGAAATCAGTGCCAAGTTCCAATTCTGGTTGGGTTCGTTATATTCACATATGCACAAATACCCTTGGGAAAGGTATGAATCCACCTCTTTGTTTTGAACAAGCACAGGGAAGTAACTTTACGGTGGTGGGAAAGTGACTGAAGTCGAGACGACAGGTCAGGACTAATAATATTACTGATTCTTTGGATTTTATCAAGAATTTCTATATTCTAATTATGGATAAATAGTACACTTATAGATATGTAAGATAGATTCAAGTCAGTCATAGACTGAAAGAGACACGATCACCTAAGCACGTATCACGTACGGCACTTAACTAAAGATAGTTTTTCTCTGCAAAATCTATCAGGACACAGTGAACCAACTTACTTAGCTGACCTAGCTGTGGATTCAATATAGTCGTTCCAGTTATGGTAGCTTGAGCAGTGGCGAACAAGTTTGAAAAGAATTCTTGCTCTTTCAGTCTAAGGTAGTTAGACGAATTGCACCACTTGTTTCAGTTGTAGAGGGGCCGTTGGCGGTTATGTTGTTGATAGAAGTCAGACGTAGAAGAAACGCATGTAAGGTTCAGATACTCCTGCCCGCCGGGCCCAACTACATAAAAAGGTTGGACTTTGATGAAGTCCAAAGAAGAAGGCAAACAAAGCAAACAAAACACAAGACCGATAATATATGTATATACAAATATATATTAATAACAAGTTACAATATATGGAAACAGTACAAAGGACGAAGTGTGTGTGAATATTCTGTATGTGCGTGCGTGTGTGAATATTCTGTATGTGCGTGTGTGTGTGTGTGTATTGTGCTTAGCGTGTTTCCACGCTATCCCTTGTTAGCGCCTACATTTCGAGGTTGATAGCTGAAATCCTGAAGGAAAAAGAGATAGAGGTGAAGGGTCAGCGGCTATTTATAGCCAGGGAAGAGAGACCCCTGGTGAAAGGGTTAACGGAGTGAAGGAGGAGTTAACTCCGACACAGTAAAAGAAAACGTCATGGCTTGTTCAACATCTCATTCTCTCGCTAAAACACATGAAAGCGAGAACTAAAACAAACGAAAGACTTAACAATGCCGAATCTGTTTGTTATGGGGGATGGCTTTAATGGGCATAACTTCATAGAGACGTGTTTCTCTTTTCATATGGAGTATAAAGCCACAGCCTCACCACACTAATGTTACTGCTGTGGTTTTACAAGATGGAGTTACCCTTCACTTGTCAACCAAAGCTAGAGAGATCAGTCTGCGCCACTATTTAACCCATAGATGGAGAGTAATTATTTGTGTGATCGCAGCCAGAATTTGAACTCAGCATGCCGACGCCACCTTCCGCGCTTATACCCACTACACTATGCGCACAGTGTAATACAATATTAACAGAAAAATCATTGAATGTGTGAGGTAAGAGGATAATAAGAATATTTGACGTTTATTTTTTCGATTCTAGGAACATTCGCCGTAAACATTTTTGCCGTAGGAAAACTCGCCTCACGAATTTTCGCCGTAGAAAACTTTTTACGGTATACGATTTTTGTCGTAAGACAATTTCGTCGCATTTCTTTTTTAATATGCGAAGTATCTTGTTATTAAGTATATCTGGCTCACACTATTGTTACTTCAATTTAAATATTTTAAGTTATAGGATCAAATTTCTACATTATTCATCCTCGTCAGTGAGAAGCGCAAAAATTTCAACTTGACACCAGAACCTACGTCACGCAATTTCATATTTCAGATTTAACGTTAAACTTTCTATTCATATAATATCAATCTGCCAATAATTCTCATTCAAACAATATATATTATTTCAAAGAAACTTGCAACTTGAATATGCAACCAACTTCAATATAAAGTATCTGATCAAAGAAAGATAATCCTTTCAAACTCTCAATAAGTCTTTTGAAATTTACATAAATTATTTGCAAATATAAGCTGTTTTAAATTCACTATAAATATCTAAATACTGAAACATACTTTCTTATATTTGAATATACATTATAACAACGCACTAGCATTTGACCCATGGTATAACTGACATTAAATTCATGAAACACAAAAACATTCAAACAATTTAAAATACCACCTAGTTATATAATTAAAATATACTTGATAACAAGGCACTTCGCATATTAAATTGAACATTACTCCAAAAGGGGCATTCAAGATAAGACTATCGGAAGAAAATGCGGCGAAATTGTCTTACGGCAAAAATCCTTTACAGCGAAGTTTCCTACGGCAAAAAATCCTGAGGCAAGTTTTCCTACGGCAAAAATGTTTACGGCGAATGTTCCGAATACGTATTTTTTCAAAGTAACTATAACTTATAATAACTGGGTTTGACGCGAGTCACTTAACTCTTAAACTTATTGTTATAGTGGAACACACCTATTCTGTAGTTAATACACTCTCCCACCTATAATAAGTAGGAGTACTAAGAGTAACGTGGGAGTCGCTCAGTGAGACGGTCAGTCAGTCGAATACTAAAGTATCAGCGACCACAACTAGATTACTCTGCGTTATACCTATTATATCAAGTTCCTAAAGTTTTGTACGTCGAAACTTATTTTAGGACCGACTTAGTACAAGTACAAGCCTCCACTGGGAATTCACTCCGCAACAATTATTGAATGATTTCGCCTCGTGACCAACGGTATCCTATAATCCAACCAAATTCCTAATCCGATTAAGGTCCTCTACAGGATATGAACTTGAAGTATGACACAATTATTTTAGTCAGAGTTTATATTTCTTAAAGATATACTCATTGACAATTACAGGGACAATCTTTGCAAATTCACACAATGTCAACAGTAATATTGGTCGACTTAAAAACTGGGGATGGGGTGGGGACACATACCAAGAAGATTTTTGTCATATCTGTTTCAAAATAAACATAGGCTATATGCAAAGAATCTAAAACAGATGTGACGTTGAGTCACAGAAGAATTATTTTTGCAATGTTCACAACTCTATATTTGCCAACCAGAAGGAAACAATTGACTTATTTAAAATATATTTTTAGAAATCTAGCGTGAAATATTTTTTAATCGGTGTCACCCCAGGCAAGGCAGTACAGCCACTAACACGCAAGGAGTTACAGGGTGTGGAAACATTAGTAATGAGTAGAAAGAGAAAAGAGCAATCACGAGGACTGCAGATAGCGATTGACATTGTATTTAAATTTTTGCAGATTAAAGTTGGTTGGAAAGCATGGAACCAGAAGGGAGTTCTACATGCGAGAAGTGCGAGAAAAGAAATTATTAGCATAGAAGTTACGGCCACACCTAGCTAGTTCAAATGTAAATTGATGTGATCTCGCCGGCAGTCTAGTATTGCGCTTAAAGTCATACAGTCCGTACAGTACCATAGCGAAGAGCTCATCCGAACAATTACCATGAAAGTATTTGTAAAAAAAAGCATAGAGCGACAACCTTACGGCGGTGAGCAAGTGACTGAAGCCGAGCCGCCAGATAAGGACCAACAATATTGCTGATTCTTCTTTGGATCTTATCAAAGAGCTCCAGGTGAATAGCAAGGACACGAGACCATATATGGCAGCAATATTCTAAGCATGGACGAATGGTAGACTTATAGATATATAAGATAGATTCAAGAGAGTAGTGTTGTCTCGCCCGACACATTTAACCGTCTTTCTTAGAAGCTGGCCTAGCAATGAATTCAATATAGTCTTTCCACTTCATGTCGGCTGAGAACATTAGCCCAAGAAGGCGCAATGTGTCACCTTCCTGGAGGATAGCATCAGCCATGCTGATGGAAGGCAGGGGTCTCTCAGATGACTAATAAAGAGAAGTTTAGTTTTGGAGGAGTCAAAATTGACAAGTCATCTTTTGTCCCAGTTAACGACTGTTTTGAGGTCGTTTTGTACATCAACTGCCATTTTGAGCTAATCGGCCTTAATAACGAGACAGGAGTAAATGGTAGTGTCGACAGCGTCGATGCCAAGTTTAGTGCTGAAGTTATTTATGAAGATTAAAAACAGCGTAGGACCAAGGATGGAGTCTTGGGGGACACCCACGTTATTATAAAATAAAAAGCGAAAAAAAGTAAGACAGCAATATCAATAAGACAAACACAACTACTGTAAATTATTATTGATTAGTCTGTTATGCTGAGATTAATTGATTGATTGATTTTTTATGATTTATCAACACTTTGTAGGTTATTTAAAGTGGGAACAAATTTTGTAATGTAAGCATTTTTTTATGCAATGATTTTTGTAGATAGAAGTTTTACTATTAAACCCATAGCTGAAGGAGAGAAAAGATGAATTTATATTTTTCCCAAGGGAAGGTTATTTGTGCGTAAGGAAATATAACGAACTTGACTGGAATGTTATGCCGAGAAGTATCAAATAAAATACAAATATCACTTGTTTGTTAATCATATATATATATATATATATATATATATATTCATTTCATTTTTGGAAGTGCTATCTGATGATCCGGCGTCCTTTAAAAGGACTCTGGTGAAATAAATTATTATAATGATACCTTAAAGTGGCCTTTTTTTTTTTAAAATATATATATATATATATATATATATATATATATATATATATATATATATATAGAGAGAGATAGATAGATAGATAGATAGATAGATAGATAGATAGATAGATAGATACTGCAGTTTAAAAATTTGAAGCCACTCCCAGAATTAGCATGGGATGACAGAAGAATGAAACCTTTCCACCCCCCAAAAAATGAAATCCAATTATCAAATTTATACTTTGAGAAATTTTTGCAATGAATGCTAAAAATTTGTGCTGTAGCAATCAAGGCTAAAAGGGAGAATATTTTTACGAAAGCAAAATTTAATCATAAAATGCTTTTTTACATTTTTGTCATGATAAAACGAAAATTGAGGTCTCATTTTTGTAACTATGTATAATAATTTTCTCTTATTTAAAGTACAAAAAAAACTACTTTGGGGCCAATTAAAAAAAATACTAGGAATTCCTCAAACTTTTGAACTATATATATATATATATATATATATATATATATATATATATATATAATAATTTAAATTTACTAATTAAAAAATATGAATCCATCGCTACAAGGAATAAACCATGTTTGAAAAACAGAAGCTAAAAACTTCAAATTCAATTTTAGAATTAAAGTCCCTAGTCCTGTTTCATCTTCAAGCGAATGAAACAGATCTAGGGACTTTAATTTAATTCTATAATTGAATTTGAATATTTTAGTTTCTGTTTTTGAAACATGGTAATTCCTATGTAGCGATGGAACCATATTTTTAAATTAGTAAAGCTATAATATTTATTCTCTGTAGATTTGCACTGAGCACTGTTTTGTAAAAATAAAAATAATTAAAAAGAAGACCGGATTATATATCTTACTGTTCTTTCTCTTTATTATATATATATATATATATATATATATATGTGTGTGTGTGTGTGTGTGTGTGTGTGTGTGTGTGTGTGTGTGTGTGTGTGTGTGTGTGAGGTATATTTAGGCAGCAAGTATTCATTCAAACAAGTTTGATTAAAAAAAAAACCAACACGGTCTATCTGTTTAATTGTTTATTGCATTTTTCGAATAAGGTGTTGAGTATTGTACTCGAAGTTGTAGATAAACTGTCCGACATTCAAATTGTGTTATTTTTATTCAGCTGCTTTCTAGTGTCACAGTCATTATCAAGAACTATTGTGGTGTCTGTCTACAACACACTTTAAAAAAGCATCTAACACAATCAAGAATAAACCTCTCCCTACAATTAAATAAAATCATATAATCTGCCGACTCAACACCAATCAATGTTACTCCAGTAACTTTTATAAATAAAAATTTGGCTCACTAATGGGTTCGCCATTAAGTAGGGTTTTAGCGCGTATATTTTACTTAAACGATCAACATATTGATGACACTATTAATATACCCCTGCAAAACTACTTTGACCTTGTAGACAGACTAAACAAAGTCGAACACCCGATAGAATTCACTAACAAAATAGAAACAAACAATACTTTATCTTCTCTAGATATTATGTAATTCGTAAATACAATGGTCTAAAACGAAGAGGCCATCGCAAATCAATGATTAAAAATGATTTCATAAACTTCTATTCTCACCATAACAACAAAATAAAATCCGGAATAATCATCGGATTCTATTTTAGAGCATTCAAAATTTGTAGACCTCAAAATTTACATGAAGAGAAATACATTGAAAATAAGCTCCTCCATTACCTTAATTATTTCCTCTATAACGAAAAAAAAAAAGTTTGAAAAAAAGAAAATATTTCAAAAACGAAAAATGGACCATTCTGACTAATCAAAATATATGATTTTCCTACCAATTCTATCGCAACTACAAATGAAAAGAATTTATCAATGCTTAACATAAAATTTGTTACAAATACTTCTAAAACAATTAGAGACTTAATACAAAACAAAATAATAATAAGCTAAAACTTGAAGGAGGAATTTACTCTATCACCTGTAATAATTGCTAGAAGCAATCTGTAGGAGAAACCACAAGGAATTTAAATAAACGATTATATGAATACAAAAGGTATCATTTACAAAACAACACACCCAATTAATTGCTCACAGTAAAGGCTGCGCATAATTTTACTTTAAAAAATGACACTTCAATTAACAGAGAAAGCAATTTACTAAGACGTGTAGAGGACCGTGTCGGCGATGTTGAGTAGAAGTAGATGAATACACGCGAGTAGAAATTTCCTGCTAGCCGGTCCAGCTACATGAGAAAGTTGGACTTTAATTAAGTCCAAAGAAGGCAAAGAAAAACAAACACAAGACCGATAAATATATGTAAACAAATATATGTATTAATAACAAGAAAGGTTACAAGTTACATGGACAGAGTGCGTGTGGTGAATATTATGTGTGTGTGTTGTGGTGAGTGTTCGTACGTCCGTGTATTGTTCTTAGCGTGTTCCCAGCATTTGGGAAACGCTGTATCTGTGAGCGTTCACATCTGCAAAGTGGCAAGGCTGAAAGCCTGAGGGAAAAGAGATTTACCTCAAGGTGGCGGCCCAAAGGCCTGAGGGAAAAAGAGGAAGAGGCGAAGGGTCAGCGAGTATTTATAGCCAGGGAAGAGAGACCCCTGGTGAAAGGTAAGGAGCTAAGGAGGAGCTAACTCCGACAGACGAAAACGTATAGAAAGCGCTTTAATCACTACACAGTAACTTTACGTTCAGGTTTTTTTTCCAACATTTCACCTTTCTTGACAGATCTGTTTATCACAATGTGGGAAATGTAATAACAAAGGTGACAGAAAACATAAACTAAAAGAAAAAGAAATTAAATGAAATTGGCTAGGCTATATACACAAACACATATTTCTTTTTAATTAAGAAAATTGAATTCAAAATTTCAGCGTACCCTCTCCTTCATTCACATGTGTAATCATATTAACGTAAACATCACTTCAGTCTTAAAGATCGAAACGCGTCACATAAAATATTTTTACACTTTACCATAGATTTTAGTAAAATTGTCCTGATATTTAAAAAATTACATCTCATTTTCCCATATATATATATATATATATATATATATATATATATATATATATATATATATAGTTTATACGTTATTTTATAGATACAAATACTTAAGTAAATGCTCTGTTTATAATAAACAGTATTAAAAACATTTACCGTTACGGCACTCTACACGTTTCCTTTGATTGATCTTGAAAGACAGGCGCAACACGCTCTTCCACCTGTCTCATTTGAACTTATGCCGAACTAGCAGTAGAGCCCGCCGTTGCCCGGGGATGTAACAGCAAAAAGAGATAGATCAAGTATCGACCATCATAAAGACTGAAAAATAAAATTGACAAAGATTATTGTTTAAGGTTGACGGACACGCATGTCTTAATTAGTTTTCTTTTTATTTTGTTTTTTTTTTTTGTTTGTTTTTTACGAATTGGTCAAACCCAAACTCAAACAAAAACATTGTTTTCAATCGTTATGAGTCTACCAATTAAATAAAATTTTATTATAAACAATTGTCTTGTAAATGGAATTTTTAAAGCATTCTGAATGTAAAAATAAAGAAAAAAGTGTGCAAGACAATAAGAAACACTACCTGCCAAAAAAAAAGTGAAGTTTTATTGAAATCGGTTGAAAAATGTAGAAAATCCGATCCCATATATAAACGAGCACACACGCACACAAACAACCTGGCTTTTATAAGTATAACTCGATATGAGTTGTCCACCTTTCATTCTGGCGACAGAATCGTGTTTTATCGTGTTTTCAAATTGATTTTGCGCAAAAACAATTGTGTTTTTCCCATTTTTGGCACTGTCAGAACCACCGCAAGGTAATTTTACGCAGTCCCGTGAAGATTTGTTGAAATCGGTTGAAAAATGTAGAAAATCCGATCCAATATATAAACGTACAGACCCACACACACACACACACACACACACACACACAATCTGCGTTTTATAATAAGTAAGATTAAGATAAAGTTAGCATGCATATTTCCCGTAAATCATTGTAATGTAAGTCATGACAACAAAAACAGGATATTTTATGCTGATTTTCAAGGGAACTGTGTCCTTTTCATTTCGAAGATTGACGCAACACAATCTTTCCAGCTATTGAGCTTTGTGTTATAGTTTCGATTTATGAATATCACTAGAGAGAATGTCGCTGAAGAAACGAAACGTTAAGATTAGAGAGGTTTAACCTGAAGTTCTGTCCATGGATATCTCGTCTAATTCTTATTGAGTACTGCTCAGTTATTACTTGCTCCCGCTTCAACTGAGTCTAAAAACGTACTGTCCAGTCCAGAGATTAAACTCACAATTATTATGTTATTAATTCATGAACCAACGCTTTAACCCACTATGGTATTATATTTATTACAGCTATTATATTTATTATCGTCCCTTGAAGTTAATTTCACTGGCCTTCGTCTTAGACAGAAACAGAGATTTAGGTACCTCTCTGTTCGCTGGTGGCAAGACGATCAAATTTCAAATATAAATTTTTTATCCATTTAAAATGGCCCATTTATTAGAAAATATATTCAGTTTAAATACAAAAGGATTCATAGAAATGGCTTTAAAGGACGCACATTGTGGTTTATACTGTTTTTTTTTTTTTTTTGTTTTTTTGTTACCAGATAGAATTTGGAACAGATATTTATTTCAATTTGACACAGATATTTATTTCAATTTCATTCAAATTGTGTTTGCATATATATCTTAATTCAATGACAGACACAAAAAAATTTGTACAAATAGCATATATAACGTCATTCGCATACAGGCCTGTTTAGCAGCTCATCATTGCGACTAGACGGGCAAACGCTTCAAGCCAGGATCGAAACCCGACCAAGTTAGTATCAGTCGGAGTTTTTATCCTTAAGCCATCGGCGCTTCGGTAGAGTGAATGACAAATTCTAGCATATTGCTTTTACGAATGTAAACAAACGCCAGGCAGCCAGAGTCATTAATGAAAAGCGATGCATATATATATATATATATATGTGTGTGTGTGTGTGTGTGTGTGTGTGTGTGAATGTCACTGTGCCACACTTTTACAACTTTACTCCTAGAGGTCGTAGCCCAACATATACCATTTTGGAATCAGGCCAAGTTTTCATTACGGCGAATGTTTTTGGCGATTTTTTACGTGATTATGGGGACGATTATTATTATTTTTTTTTTTTTTGTATGATAACAATTTTTATAACTTGGAAATATTTTAGAGAATAATCAAAA
>CAHIKZ030002349.1:87500-122500 GCA_903632075.3 Acanthosepion pharaonis
CTGATAAGGTGACAGGTTGGAAAAGCTTTAAGAAAAGAAGAAAACAGTAAATTGTTTTATTGTAACATCTAGATGGGGGTGTGGTGTCGTATTGAGTCCAAGTTAAGAGACAGCAGATTAAATATAAATATTTTACTTGCCATATGGGGAGAGAGAGGGAGGGAGGGGGAGATGGAGAGAGCGAGAGTGACTATATGGACATAGGGATCAGCACTGCATGGAGACTGTCAGTTTCACGCTTTAATACGATCTTCAGACTTGGAAAAACATTTGGGATTTATGCGCATGGTACAGGGGAGATAACTGTAGCATAGCAAAATGGCTCAAGGATACCACAAAATAAAAATCAAGATGGTTACATTAGATGTTAAAACAGCGGCTTTAGGATGCTAAATAAAATGTGAAGTTTAAAAGATTTCTCATTGTGTATTAATTCTTACCTTCTTATGAAATAAACATTTTTCTCTTTAGATGTATTATCCGACATTAAGCATTTTATTTTTTTATTTTGACTGTGAAATAACGTTTTAAACTGTATTCCGTCATCAAAAAATACTGTAGTATACTGTATTATACAGTATTTTAATGACCGGGAAATACTGTATTACACATTACTGTATAACCTGAAAATGCTTTATTATTGTGTACTGTATGACAGGGAAATGAGGTATAATACAGTATTTAGTAACCAGGAAATACCTTATTATATGGTATTTTTTGTCAAGCAAATACTGTATGTCGTGACCGGGAAATACTGTGTTATACTGTATTTTTCTAACTGGGAAATATTGTATTTTATTGTTTTTTTTATATTTTTATTTTTTTACCGGAAATACGGTATTGTACATTATTGTATAACTTGTAAATGCTGTATTATAGTGTATTGTTTGTTAGAAAAATAGGGCATTAGATTTTATTGTGTGACCGGGAAATATGTTATTTTACTGCATTGCAAGCGAGCAATACAGTATTCTACGTATTGCAGTGTATGTACGTTACATTCACAGTGAATACATATTAAATCTCTTCTTAAAACACGTTTCAAGAAACTTCATAGTTCCATCCTCTAAACAATTTTTTGTCATTCTCAGCAAAGCAACTGTTTCTCAAGAGCTTTGAACCTGGTATTTGTTGTCCTCTAAAAATAAATGGCAATCCGAAGGTGCAATTCCTGGTAAATATGGATGATGTGTGAAAACCTCTAAACAAAACCGTGAGAAATTTTGTGCATTTACCAAATAAACATGTAATCACTTGTTTACTTGATGGAATATTACTTTCTGTATCTGTCTGTCTGTCTCTTTATCTCTGTCTCTGTTTTTGACATTGTCTCTGTCTCTCTGTCTCTGTCTCTCTCTGTCTGTCTCTCTCTCTCACTCACACACACACGCACACACACAAACACTTCAGCTGGTTTAAATGGGAACGGTACTTATTAATTTTGTTTTCCGGAAGATCACCATAGATGATGCTTTCATTTTCACGGATCATTTCACGGTTCATTTCGCTTGCCTCAAAATATCAAGAATTTCACGTTGTTGTAAGATATGTACTTTTCATCGTCTTTCACAATTTGTTTAAAAAATGACATATTCTCAAATACAATATAATATATTTTCTTTGTCGATCGCTATTAAACTCAGATGTTTTACCCGACCGTGGAGCATACTTCAGCGAAAATTCTCCAATTTGTAGATCACAATACCTTCTCCATAAAATTCACAAGGCCCTTCTTGAAACGGAGCTGCATTTTTACTAATTAGAAAAAATTAAAATATATGATCTGCCGAAAATCTTATGTTCTTGCATTTACACCGCTAGAATTAATTTTTCATCTTCAAGACGTGGGCGATCATGGTTCACCAAAATTTTGAGTTTGTTTTCACTCAGAATCAATAAGCAAACATATATAAATATATAAATTTTCCTCTATTTTTATCTTTTATAATTCCATTCCAAGCAAGGCGATAAAGGGCGTAACTGAGAGTAAAAATGAGAAAATATTATTGAGTAGAAAAGGAAATAAAAGAACAGGTTTCAAAACGACAGAAGATGAGGATTAACGTTGCGTTTAAATTTTTTGAAGATTGTAAAGCAAGAAGCTAGAAGAGAGTTCCACAGGCAAGAAGTGCAAGAGAAGAAACTATTAGAATAGAACTTACGACTACATTTAGAAATTTCAACAGTAAAATGATGAAACCTTGTTGCCAAAACAGTACTACTCTTAAATTCATGAAGGCTTACGGCCATATCGCGTTGAAACACCGGTTCACGTCTGATCACCGAAGTTAAGCAAAGTCGAAATTGGTCAGTATCTAGATGGGTGACCACTCGAGAATACTGTAAGCTTGGATGTGCGGATGGTTTAATGAATAAAGGCTCGGAAAGAGAAGTTGGAAAACCGAGTTCGTATTCCGGTCAGGTTCATTATATTCACTTACGCACAATTACCCACGGGAAAGGGATGAATCCACCTCTTCTACCCACCTACTAATTATGGGTTAAAATAGTAAGCCTTGAAAATCATTATTATTTCCAAGAAATTGTTAATACAATATTCACTTGCAAAAAATAATTATACTTACAATGCTAAAATATCTTTCGGCTTTAAATAACCCACAAAAAGGTTGATAAACCGTAAAATACAGATTGACAATCAAGTTCATTTAGTCGAGGTCGCAAAGTAGAAAGCTAATCAGAACAATTAGCATGTAAATATTTATATTGATATAAATTATTTTTAAAAGAAAATGCACACTGATATGACTGCTATCACAATATCATAAAAAGTAATGTTTTAAAACATTCTTACAATGCTCCTAGTGTCATCTAGTAATAGACAGAGAAAAGTTTTTATATACACACACATACACAGAGAGAGAGAGAGAGAGAGAGAGTAAGAGAGTAATTGAAAAATAATTTTAAAAGCATTGGCGGCGGGGTTTTTTGCACAAAAACAAAAGCAAACGTTCATATAGACATAAATCCACCTCGGCGTGGTGTAATGAGTAGTGAGTTCGATCCTCACTGGGTGCCTCATACTTTTGGCCTTGTGCCACATCTAGGTTACGCCTGGAAAATTATTTCGGCACCTCGAGGCGGTGTAATGATTAGCAACCTTGTCTCGCTGGAACAATTACGACTGAGTAGTGAGTTCGAACCTTACTGGGTGCCCACTATTTTCGGCCTTGTGCCACATCTAAAATCGCTTGGAAAATCACTATATCCACCTTGTGTGTTTATATATGTTTATATATATATATATATATCCGTATTTGGAGCTTCATGGATTATTTTAATCTTTTAGAGAAAAACTATGACAAACCGGAAAAAAACTTTCTCTCTAAAATTGTTCTTGATATATCAAAAGTTTATATATCGTTTTCCCATTATCTTACATTCAATTCTTGTCAGATTTCTTAGTAAATTAATTTTATTCATATACAGATCGTATTTTCATATATATATATATATATATATATATATATATATATATATGAAAAATATATATAAAAATATATATATAAATATATATATATATATATATATATATATATATATATATATATATATATATATATATAGTTGTTTTAAAAAATGAAAACCTTGCATTTGCCTTGATAAAGTCCCTCAGAGAACGAAACGCGGCGGCTAAGATAAGTTTTCCTTTTGTCTTTATTCATATATATACATATATATATATATATATATATATATATGTGTGTGTGTGTGTGTGTGTGTGTGTTATAAAAACTCTGTATATCAGACTAAGAATGGAGAACTGAATAATAAAAAGGAAAAAAAATACAATGTTATACTCCTCGTCCTTTGAAAAGTCTTCTTTAGACTAAAAAAAAAACGTCTTTATCGATAGAATCCTATATAAGTGAAAAGTGCGAACGAAATTCAACAAACGTTGGTTAGAATTATACAACGAGAGAAACTCTGAAGATACACAGTGGCCTATCTTTACATTTGTGGCATCTATGCCCAACATAGTTTACGTTATTCAACTTTCTACCGCTTCTGCTCTTGATTTTATTGCTATTTTTTTCAGATATCTCATATTATAATGGAAGTAGTTTTGTTAAGAAAGGCGATATGCTATATGATCATGGATGTAAATTTACCGTGGAAGACTCAGAAATTAGTAAACTTTCTATACATTTTCGATTTAACAAATTAATTTCTCTTTTAAATAAAACGGCACTCTTTAACTAGAAATTATGGTCAAATTTATAACGATGAACGACTAATGCTTTGAGTGTTTTGGGGGCTTTTTTTTGTTTTTTTGTTTTTTTGTTGAAGATCCCTTTTGTGTTCTTATCTTTTATTTAAATTTTTAGGTGTTCCATCTATGTATTTCTTGTGACAATTACAATCTATACTGTAAATTCCGACTTCAAATTTTAGATTTTTATTATTTCGTTTCCTATTGTATTAAATATTTCCTTTTCTAAAAAAATATTCTGATGAGCTTTCCTCTAGGGCACCTAGATTCTATGAATTTAAGCGCAATATTATATTGGAGCCAATATCTCATTTTACAGCTGAATTGAATAAATGTAACCGTAAGTCCTATATAAAATTTTTACTTTTTTTTAAAAATGTTAGCCTTGTATATGTTTAATCGACTAGATTGTTTGGGGTTTTTGGGGATTTTTTTTGTATTTTTTGTTTTGTATTTTTTGTTTTGTTTTTTTTCCCCCAATACACGTTTTTTTTAGAGAAGTGCATTTTTTGTGAAAGGCAGACGGTTTTTGCAAAAATTGTTACATTTTTTGTAACCTTTTCGGCTCGGTGGTTGAAACCCGTCAAATTTTGAAGGATCAATTTTCAGTTTATGGAAAATTATTTTTTCGTATATACTGATCAATGAGAGACGTGGTCTTAACCTCTAATAACATCCCGAATAGTGGAGCAGAGATTATCCGAATTTTTAAAATAAATAGAGCTCAGGTCAGTATATACGGACAAAAGACCTTTGATCGCAAGGGGAGATGGCAGGTAGTTAACATAAGAAAAAGCATTTGGCATCAAGAATTGAAGTTTACTGAAGTTACCGCCAGCCGCGGAGACAACAAAAGTTCAAGTGAAAATTCTCCTGTGGTTGGACAGCCAAAAACGAAAAGATTTCTAAGAAATTTCCCCAAGCACGAATTGTGTGAGGTTAAAACTAAAAGGGTACTTTTAAAAAGGTGAAAATGAAAGTAAAAGTAGGTTTTTCATTTTTTTTTTTTTTTCTCAAAGGCACCTTCGTTTTTTTTACTGCTTTCTTGTATTGCTTACTCTTTTTGCCATTTTGAAATCGTTGTCTTTTCCCAAGCTGTTTTTTTTTTCTATTTTTCACTAGCAATCTTTTCTATCAGGAAATTGTTATCCTGCCTTAATAGGGCACAAAAGGCAATGTTTGTGCAAAGTTGTATTGTACCTATTTTTTTTTTTTTTTTCGTAATTGTAAAATAAATGTGTTTTTCCTTTTAAAATTATACGCAGTGGTTGTCGTTTTGTAATTTTGCGCCGATTATGTTTTATTATTCCTAAATTTTTGTGCCTGGAACAAGAACTTGGATTTGGTAGAGAATAAAATTTTTATATCTATGCTAACAGTTTCTTTCCACGCACTTCTCGCCTGTGGAACTCTCTTCCGTCTTCTTGCTTTCCAGCCAACTTTGATCTTCAAAAGTTTAAACGCAATGTAAATCGTTATCTACTGTCTTCTTGATTCCTCTTTTTTCTTCTTCTCGATCCTTAATAAATAATTTTTTTCTATTCGTTTACACTAAGTAACCCCTTGTGTCTTAGTAGCTATATTACCTTGCTTGGGGTGCAATGATTTAAAAAAAATGTATTACCTAAACTTTGAAATAAACTGAACAAAATCGAATGCACAAAGAAAGAAAGAAAGAAAGAAAGAAAGAAAGAAAGAAAGAAAGAAAGAAAGGAAAAATATTAGATAAAAGTTAAAAGTAAAAGAGTAAATTTTGGCGAGAGTGGAAAGATATAGAACACACACACACATACACGCACAAAATTATATACAATGAATAAAAAATAATACGCTAAATTAAATTAAAGGTTTGCTTTTACTGGTTTTCTTCAAAGAATCCTAACTTCCGGAGCAGACAAAAAACTCCAGCAACGTTTTAACATGGCTTTTTAGCACTTCCGGTTTCGTAACTATTTGAGAAATTTCACGTTGCGCAAAATTCGATTTTTTAAAGTGATACCGATCATGAATTTTTCTCAAAATTTAATGTACACTATAGTATATACATAGTCTGTTTGATTCGTTTTCTACTACGACTCATCAACTCCTACTATGATATATACACAGGAAACAAATTTAGTTTGTGAAGTTTCAGGATAAATAAATATACAGATATGATAATTACTGTGTATATTCAGGAAGATCTTGCACGGAAATATTCAACTAAAACACACACACACACACACACACACACACATACACATACACATACACACATATATTGAGGAATCGGAGAGCCGAGTTCGAATTCAAAGTGAATCCATTAAATTCACTTACGTGCTAATACGTGCTTGGGAAAGGTATTAATCCTTCTTCCAGCTATGTGTAAATAGCAGGATAGACTGGGTTCTATAGCCTTGGATGGCAACTCGTCTAGAAGAAGGACAACTCTGAAGTCAAAATCTGCAGAGGACTGGTTGGGGACCTTGTGGCGCATAGTGCACCAGGTTTTTGTATTCAAGAGCCGAATAGAGAGGCTGGTTCTGCGCAAAGACTTCACCACTATGATCAAATCATATATTTTGGTGTCCGGCTGTCGGTTCCTAGGAACTGATCTGCTTGACCCTCATACATCGAATACGTCGGGAGAGATCACCGTATACATACATATATATATATACGTATGTGTGTCTGCGGGGACCGAAATATGCCTACTGCATCCCATGCAGAGAGGTTTAAGATCCCTCCAAAACAATTCACCTTCCCGGTAGGTGCTTATAGACTCAGGTATATACCCGACCAATGTTTACCTATATACTCTTAGTGAGCACGAAATAACAGTAACTCCCTTTTTATCCACTCTCTTCAAATTTGGGTGAACTGAAGAAAAAGACGAAATGAAATTCTCGAGCCTATGTGAAATTTTCTTTAGACCAAGGAAAAGCTTGCCTTCACAGAGATTGGCCGGCGAACGGAGAAGACGGAAATAAATTCGAAAGCCTATGTGAAGTTGCTTTTGGGACAATGGAAAACTTATCTCCACAGAAATTAGCCGTTGAGCCAAGAAGAAAAAAGAAAAGAAAATAGCGAGCCTATGCGAAATTCTGTTTTGATATAAAATGAAAAAGATTAATAAGAGAAGAATACCTGAAGTCATGTGAAAGGTTTCGTTTCTATTCACCGCGTTCAGCGATTAAATTTTCGCCAGCGTCAAATTACTCACAATTATATTATCGGTTTTTAACCGTTGTATGAATATTTCCCCTTCATGACAATTTGTTGAAACTATGGGCTTTAAAAATTTATGATTTTTTGTCTGAAACAAGCTACTGACACAACTTCAAGCGTGTAAATTTATAAATAAATTCCTTATCTTTTGTTAAAATTACCCGTGTGTTTCCTCGTCATTGCCGTCCTCCATTAATTTCCTTGGTGTCGGTAAATCAACTGTTAATTTTAACTCCTAAGCCCCACTCCACTATATTCTCAAGGGTAAACTCTATCGATGCTTGACTCAAACTCAAATATACAGTCAACGACGAAATTATCAATTTTGAATATTTTTATTCATTTCTTAGAATCTAATGCCCATATGATGCCAGGTTTTTTATATGTTAATAAGTGCAAAAAGAAATATAAAACTCAATTTTCAGCACAATAGGTTAAATACAACAAATTTGACAGTCGAATTATTCAAAATACGAAAAGACAAAATTATTTGTACGGTATGAAAAATAGAAAAAATTGAACAAATTTGGCCTCTCATCTTTATAACTTGCTTCAATCGTTTTCTATATGTTTTTATAAGATTTGAAGAAGTCTTTTCTGGGATTTTCTTCCATCCTTTAATGACTACACGTTCTAATTCCTGAAGTTTTTGGTGGTCGACGATTCGCTCGAACTTCAATTCTTACCATAGATTTTCAATGGGATTCAAGTCAGGACTCACTGAAGGCCATACCATCTTTTCTTTTCTGAAGCCACGCAGTCACTGATTTACACATATGTTTGGGATCATTATCTTCTTGGAAAGTAAATCGCCGACCAAGATGAAGATTTTACGCTGATAATTGTAGATTTTCATCCAGAATTTTGATATAGTCTGCAGATTTCATTATTCCTCTTATTGCAATTAACAGCCCTCAATGAGCTAAAACAACCCCAAAACGTCACCGAGCCGCCTCCATGTTTTAATGTTGCCACTGTGTTCTTTGGAAGGAAAGTATCACTTTCTTGCTCCAAATCTTCTGTATATCATTATGTCCAAAGAGCTCTTTTTTTTTCATCACTTCATTGTACTTGTTCCCAAAAGCAGTTTTCTTTGTCCAAGAACGTTTTGGCAAAGTTAAACCGAGCAACAATTTGACATGGTTTTTGAAGAGGGGTCCGTCATGGTCACTTTTCATACAACCCATTTCTATTTAAACAATATTGTATTGAGTGAGTACTTACGCTAATACCCATCGTATCCAAACTTTTGGCGATGTATTTCAAAACGACTTGAGTTTATATTAACCTCGCGACACCATTTTCGTGCACTTCTCGGTGACAATTTGGGTTTTATGTTCTACGCCTAGGCAAATTCCCTGCCGAGCCAAATTGTTTAAACTTCTTTATAATGGACTGTACTTTAGACCTAAGGATAGCTAACCAGTTTGAAATATTGCCGAAACTATATCCCAATTTGTGAAAGTTAATAATTCTCTGTCTCAAGTCAACGCTAAGCTCATTTGTCTTCCCCATCGTGTTGTTAACGTAAGAATAAAAATGGTGGTACTCTATGCTGATGTTCTTTGCAGGAATTATCACAAATATTATACCGAATAAATAGTCTAGAAGGCTTCACTTATAAAATAATTATGTGAATTACTTATACTTACACAAATCAATCAATTTAAAACGATATTTTCTACTGTACGAATAATTTTGTCTTTTCTTATTTTGCTTAATTCGCCTATCAAATTTGTTTTATTTAACCTATTGTTCCGAAAATTGAGTTTTATATTCTTTTGTGTGTGTGTGTGTGTGTGTGTGTGTGTGTGTGTGTGTGTGTGTGTGTGTGTGTGTGTGTGTGTGTGTGCTTAATAACATATATAAAACTGGCATCATACGTGCATTATTAGATTCTGAGAAATGGACAAAAATTATTCAAAATTGATGGGTGTACGAATAATTTTGTCGTTGACTGTAAACCCGTTCAATTCTTGTAGATTTAAATATAAGCCCAACTAATGTTTACCTATAAACTCAAGTATGACATTAAAAATGTAATTTGTCATTGAATAATACAATAATGCTTGAAACATCGTACAAATTCGAACAATGATTCTGTTCATTTGTTTATATCGATTGACAGGTGAGATTAAACAAATAAACATAAAAATGAACATCAATTTTGTTGTCGGCCACATGACCAAAGTATTGATTATGTATATTTCCCACTGGTACTTGAGATCAATTTTTGAAATCGGCTAGAAAATCAGAAAATTTCTCATTTTCAACCCACTGTCCTAATACAATCTTCTCCTTACGATATTTCTTTCCATTTGCGATTATTTTATACTCAAATTAGCTTAGCGTAGTTCGTGATGATGGTGGGTCCTTTTGCGCGCAGTGTCCTTCAAGGAATCCAGGTGCATCGGTGGGTTGGCCAGACAGAAGACGTCCTATCCACTAAGTGCATATCAACACCCTATAGGATGTCAGTGGCCGAACTTGACTGGTGAACACGTGATCGAACCAGCTTCGTCTGAGAAATGCACCCGTAAAAATAACTGCGTAACAGATATATAAATACTCACTCCAAAGACATGGTAATGTTCAGTCCGCGTGCAGAGAAAGCCTCAAATACACACACCCACTAAACGACGGTGATTGACGAAGTCTGGAAAAAAAGTAAACATTAATTTCTGCGACCATATCACCCCTTACATCTGGCCACCCAACTCTCCAGACTGCAAACCCATGATTATTATGTGTGGGGCGCAGTTGAGCGAGAGACCAACAATACTTCTTGTAACACTAAAGATGAACTGAAGGTAAGGATTATGGCAGCATTCACCAAGTTAAAGAAGGAGACCGTCCAGAGGAGTTACAGGAGATTCCGAAGTCGTCTGTAGGGCGTGGTTGAAGCCAATGGTGATTTTATTGAATAAATTTACAATTTCGTATTTCGAGATATTTCCGCGTAATTTTGTTAAATATATCTGTTAAATGAGATGTCAGTGTTATATTCATTTTTGCGTAATTTAGACAATTTATCCATCACAACTTATATATATATATATATATATATATATATATATATATATATATATATATAATCCTATGTACTAATTGTGATAAAACTGATATTGCCGAAGCACAATGGGTTTAAATAATGGATATTTATAAATATATATATATATATATATATATATATAGAGAGAGAGAGAGAGAACAAATAAAAATATATATATATATATATATATATATATAATATATATATATTTTTTTTTTTTTTTTATACATATGTGCATGTGTGTGCGGTGTGGTGTGATGCTGTGTGGTATTGTGTGATGCGTTGTGTGACTCTGTGTCTGTGCGCAAATGGAAAAAAAAGGGAAGATAAATGGAGAAAAGAAACAAAAAATCCAGAAGAAAAATATCAATAATTTAGAGAGAGGATTAAATGAAACTGCAGAAATTACGCGCGTGCGTGTGTATGTAAGAGAAAGAGATGAAGAGAAAAACAAAAAAAAAAGGTTAGGCTCAACTAAATTAAAGGCTTGCTTTCACTGGTTTTCTTCAAAGAATCCTAAAACTTCCGGTGCAGGCAAAAAAAGAATTCACGCAACGTTTGAACATTGCTTTTTAGCACTTCCGATTTCGGAACTAGTTGAGAAATTTCACGTCGCATGCAATACAATTTATTTCATTTAAGTTTTTTTTTTTTTTTTAATATAATACCAACCACGAAGTTCCCCATGTCTGCATATATATACTGAGTGTAACAGCAAAATTGTCCAAATCGTGTAACAGCAAAATAGTCTAATTGTTAGATTAAGCTTTGAACCGTTGTATATTAGAAATGATTAATGATATGTTACTGGAATTCTCCGGCGTTTTTATAAAACGATCGGACTCTACTTTGAACAATAAGAATTTATTTAGCTCTTAGTTCAAGTGAAGAACCCTCTTGCTGTTGTGACCTCCTGATCCAGTTTTCCTTTCTACATTTCCCTCTTTTTTAAACTTATTCACCGTTCTCTTGATGGTTCTTGGATGAACTTTGAAGATGGAAGCCAGAGTATGAATGTTCGTACCATTACTGAAAGCCTGAATGATTTTTTCCTCTCACCATTGCTCAGTTGGGAAGACATAGTGGGGAAGACATAGTGGGAATGACACTTCTCTTTCTAGGTGAATAACTCAAACTGTTTTTTTCAGTGATTTTTACGACAAATGGTGCCAAGATGACTAAACGTCTTAAACCTTGGAAAAAAGAAACTCAATTAGTTTAGATTTCTTTTTAGATATTAAACGTTTTGTGGGGCGGACAAAATTCCATGCTGTTACACGATTTGTACAATTTTGGTGTTACACCCAGTATGTATATATATATATATATATATATATATATATATATATATATATGAAGTTTTAAGGTGTGCTATGTTTATGGGATAAAGTGCTCAGTATCAATAGAGCGTATGTAAATATAAAAAGTGAATATTGAATTTTCAACACTCAAGCGACAGGCGACATGCTCATTTGCAATCATCGGACTGACGCAATCATCATGAAAAACAGCCTGTCGCCTCTGAGTGTTGTCTTCAGTATCACTTTATAAATATATAATATATATATATATATATATATATAAGTGCACGGACAGGTCCGCCTACTAGAGACAGGATGTTGAAGGTAGCATCAATCAGCTAAGTGACAAACTTTTAATTATATTAATTCTCTCTCTCTCTCTCTCTCTCTATATATATATATATATATATATATATATATATATATATATATATATACAAATTTACACTGTTGCTAGCGACAAAGACAATGATATCGTATGTATGTGACAATACAATGGACATTCATGAGAATATTTAAAGACTAGTGAATTGCTTGTGTATTAAAATGTATGTAGAAGTCTTAGTAAAATGAAGTAGAATGAAGATGCGTACTTAGGTGTGTGCCTTTGTGTGTGCGTTTCCCACTGGGAAACGCGTTTTTAAGATAGACCTACATCCTAGCCCGTCTAAGGAAAATAGGAAAAAAAGAATGATAGAAAATATTATAGTGTATTTATAAGCTTAGAAAGTGTCTCCTCATCACGGTTTTTTAGTTAAGAAAGTAAGTGGGGCTAACTACACACTATCATTTGTAATTTGAGAGATAAAAAGCAGAGGGTATAACACTGATAAAATTCGGCTGATATACCATGGACCTGTGGGTAACAACAAAGTTTTAGAGAAAATGGAGACAAAAAGGAAACTTATACTTAACATCAGGAAGAGACAGTTGAAGTTTCTTGGGTACATAATGAGGAAGGAGTGTTTGGAGAATCTGATATTCACAGGACATATTGAAGGTAAGAGAGACAGAGAAAAACAACATATAACATACTTAGTAAATGGATGAGGGAACAAGGTTTAGAAATTAAGAGAAAGACAAAATTTATTAAGAGCTACAAGAGACATGAAGGGAGAGCCATGTTCGCCTACGTCATGAGGGGACACGGCACATAGAAAGAGATTATCCAGCTGATGTTCATAAAATTTTAATGGCATACATATATTTAAATGAGCATGTGGAAAATGGTGATCTTGTAAACGTAGCATAGATTTATGGCACAAGGCCGAAAGTATGGTGCACCCAGTGAGTATCTAACCCCCTATTCAGTCTTATGAGCACATGGAAACGGGTGGCAGAACAGGGAAAAGAGGGAGGGTAAATCATCATAAGTTGCTTAAAGCAATAGAAGACATGATGTTGAAATACAAATCCTTAATCATAATCGTGAACTGATAGTCATCTAATTCTGAATTTTTTTTTTTTCAAGGAGCATGTCGTCATTCTTAAAATGCCCAAATCAGTTTGGGGTAGTCCGGCCAAATATTGTTTCATTTTCTTTGAAGCAAAGTTTAATATAATATTTCAGTCGCCAGAATCTCAATACTTGTATCTGTCTATATTTCTGAGGTGAGGTATTATGTAAACTATTTACATTATTCGGACTATTGTCCTCATCTTTGTCACCATATTTATTACAGTTGTACGCTCCGGCCTTCTTCAGGTGGTTGGAATGTCGAACTGAACCCTTTATTTCACTCACTGGGGTAGACTGTTCTAGTTCCACGTGCCATGTCTAATGGATGTCAGTTATCAGTTATCTCCTGTTAATTTCCCTCTGAAAGTTCTCCACTGCCTCACAGTGGATAAAGGCGTTAGTTAGATCCAGTGACAGGACCCAAAGAGCGTGAGTTCAATACCTGGTTAAGGCAGTGGAGAACTTTCAGAGGGAAATTAACAAGAGATAACTGATAACTGACATTCATTAAAGATGGCGCTTAGAACTAGAACAGTCTACCCTAGTGAGCGAAATAAAGGGTTCAATTCGACATTCCAACCACCTGAAGAAGGCTGGAGCGTACATTTTTGAAACGTTGTAATAAATATGGCGACAAAGATGAGGACAATAGTCCGAATAATGTAAATAATGTACTCAATACTTGTATTTACTATTATAATGCCTGAAATAAAAGGAACAAGTTAATGTCTATAAAATGCTTAATATCTAGGGAAGTATGGTCAGATTTTGTTTCATTTCCTTCCACTTTCCACATTCCATAAGAAGGGTGGGAAATATTAGAGAAAAGTCTAACATAATGCTTCAAAATGGTCAGATTCTCAGTACTTGTATTCGCCATTATGACATTATCAATGTCCTTCTCTCACTCTCTCTCACTTTTTCTCTCTCGCTATATTTCTCTTTCCTCCCAATTTTTCCTTTCTATTTATTTATGTCTCTTTCTCCTCTCTATCTATCTATCTATCTATCTATCTATCTATCTATCTATCTATCTATGTCTCATTATCTCCGCAATATCTATCTATCTATCTATCTATCTATCTATGCTTATCCCTGCTTTCAGCTCCCTTTTTCTCTCTTTTTATCTATGCCTCTCAACTCTCAACTCTCTCTTCTATCTATTCCCCTCCCAAATCTCTCCCTATATATATAACCTCTCTCTCTCTATATATATATATATATATATATATATATATATATACATATGTGTGTGTGTGTGTGTGTCTATATGTTTCCCTTTCCACTCAACGATCTATCTATCTATCTATCTCCACTTCCAACTCTCTCTCTCTCTCTCTGTTTCTTTCTCTCTCTCTCTCTCTCTCTCTCTCTCTCTCTCTCTCTCCCCCTTTCTTACTCTCTTTTTTAATCGTTCTCTTACAACACCTTAAGTCTCCGATCCCCCTGACTGGTATATCTTTTTGTGTTCGTCTTTTTTTATTATCATCTAACCTCCCATTTTATTGAAGATTTCTTTTTTTAGTTTATACTTTGACTTGTCTTCGCATTTTACCACCACCACCGCCACCACCACCACCACCACCGCCACTATATGATATTTCTCTTCCTTTTTCCTTTCTTATTCTCTCGCCCAATTTTCGTAACGTGACTTCTGCTTTTACCAAAACGCGGAGAGAAATGCCTACTGATTGGGCATACGTTTCACCTGCTCTCGCGATGATTAATGTCACTCGTCTAAGTAATAAAAGCGAAATCTGACAAGCCACCACCCCGTTTTTGTTTTTGTTTTGTTTTGTTTTGTTTTTTTTTTGTTTTTTTGCTTGCAATCGATTATACTGGCTTAATAAGGTCAGCTGTAATTTCGCCTCTAATACCAGTTTTCTCTCTTGGTTTACGTCATTACTCTCTCTTTTACAAAACGCGAGCAATATAGACTACTGAGCGGATTCATTTCGTCATTAGCTCAGATATGAGATCATGACGTTTTCGGGGGTTATATCTGGTAAAATTGTCCTAGCCTCGCTACGTCACATGACACCATGTAAAGGTGGGAGAATGATTTATGAGAAATGGACAAACTATCTGTAATGGTCAAATTGCCCAAGGATCGTTGCAAGGATTGGTATAGCATAGAATATACAAAAGGTAGAAAACTTATTTAATAACATGAGATTAAATGCTGATATTTAAGATAGAGACATTAATCTGTAACTTTTGCTGGCCTGAAATTAATTTAATCCCATTTGCTTCTAACAATTACTTCCTTCGGCATTAAAGAACAACACCTAAGATTTCAGAATATCTCGAATAAGGACTTAATTTGTTAAATATTTGTACTAACTATGATTATTAAACACACTTTAATTCAATAGGTTCACGGCTCATACTAAGTAATTATAAATCACCTATAACGGTGTTTTGCAATATTCTAAACAAGCAACAAAACAGCAAAGAATCATAAATGATGTTATAATTAATCAAATATGCTAGTGAGTTGCTTGGTCTTCAAAAAATGTGTCTGCATCCGTTTGCAGCACATAATTGAAGTGAACAAGATGGCCTCACCAAACTGCCAGAAATAGGATCATGATTGATTAAATTGAACGGAACAAGAAAAATGGTCAACGCTGATTGGACAAATCTCGAGAGTTAATTGAAGTCGGCCATAGCAATGGCCGCTATAAATATTGGTTTAGTGTATCAATAGTTATCCGGCTACGAGTAACTCAATTCCCGAGTCAGATAGTTTGAAGGCCAGTTGGACTCGGTCCGAGTAAAAGTCTGAATATTTTTCGTGTTTTATATTGATTGTGACGAGAAATGAAGCCCAGCCAACATATTTCCACGAGCCTCCCATTAAATGCCAACGATTCATATACAGCTGACAAGCCGCGGGTTTTTCCACCCTATAAAAAAACGCAATTAAAACTACATCACAGCAAATATATATAAAATGTATTGTTCTCATTCCTCTGGTTTAATAACAGACAGAGTTAGTTTTGTATTGGTAAATGCTTGTGTTTGTTTTGTCTTTTGGAGTTGTGTATGTGTGTGTATATATATATATATATATATATATATGTGTGTGTGTGTGTGTGTGTGTGTGTGTGTGTGTGCGGGCGAGTGCCATGTGCGTGTGTATGTGTGTCGAATATAAATATTTTTAACGTGGTCATAGACAAGATGTTGGACTTTATCTATATAATTTATCGCACTTCTCTGAATATGAATTTTACCCCCAGCCTCTTCACAGCTTGCTGGGCATTGTCACAAACATTCGACTATACATTTTTTTTAAATTATGTATTGCACTAAATAGTGTTTATGCTTATAAAATACTTGTGATTGTATGGGATACACACTTATACCCACACAAGAGGCAAGCGCGCGCTCTCGATTTTGTAAATTTAAAAATCAGTTTCATTGAATCCTTTTTTCTCCGCTGACATTGTATAGAACCGTGTGCCACGTGACAAAGAAGAAAAATAACGGACCAGTCAAACCGTTCTGTTTTAGTGTTAGCAAATCATAAGCCTTGAGCCTCCCAAAAGAAATGTAAATGTGGTCGAAAGCAAAATATTCAGTAGACACACTCGCTTCCAACAGGATTTCTCTTTCGGCTACTAGCAACTTTTAAGGAACTGTTTTTAATCGTCTATCCCACTTCCACCTACCAAAGCCACAGCCGAAATTTCATTTCATTCTTCTTTGTGTATGCAAATCTCTTCTGTGTGTGTGTGTGTTTTTGTCTGAGTGTGAATCTCCTATCCCTTTTCACACACATATATACAAACTTTTAGTTCAAATGAGACAACTGGAAGGAACATTCATTTCACACAAAGCTGTTCTTCAGCAACCAACTTTAAATTTCACCAACTTAATTTCCATTTTTTATTAAATTATATTTCAACTGCTTTTGTTAACTAAATATATAAAATTACCGTTATTATTCTGCTAATTCATTAAATAATATTAAATGTATCGAATTAATTTAATTTGAAATGGTAAAACATTTACAAAATTTGTTAGGAGACTCATGGGTAATTTAATCGGAACTCCAAATAAATGTTAAATTTGGGTTTCTTTACAGTTATATTTTGGCAAATTTGAGAGGTTTTTTTTTTTTGTTTTTTTTAATCTATATAATAAATGCGAATGTTAGTGTGTCACTCTGTCACACTTTTTCAACTTTACTCCCAGAGGTCGTAGCCCAACAAATCATATCATTTTGGAATCACACCGACCCCGTGAGCAAATTAAAAAAATTCCGTGCCAGATCCGAGCCTGGCTTCCTGAAATTTTGGATTCCTAAGTTTTCATTACAGCGATTGTTTTCGGCGATTTTTTAAGGGATTTTTTTTCCGACGAATTTTTTGTACGATAACAATTTTCATAACTTGGAAATAAATTTAGGAATAATTGTAAAATTGAAATTGTAAAAATCCAGCGAAAGTCACCCACGAAATAAAAATAATTGTTTGTACGGAAAGTAAGGACCTACGTACATCAAACTGTCTTTAAATTAAGTAGCGGCAGAAGAAATATCGTTGAACTTTTAAAAGGTAATCTTAAATATTAATGCAATATTTAAATGCAGCGATCAATTTTGCCTTTCACATCCACTCCTCCTTAACGATTGTGATGAAGGCCCAATCAAGAGCCTTCTACAGGAGCTAGCTTAAATGCCCCCTGATAGGGTGGCTTTTAAGCTAGTAATTCAATAAATACGATATCATAAATATCATTTTATGCAGTTTTACCAGAACGAAAGCGGTCATAACTTTCCACGGATTATGTCTGTTTATTATCTGGGAAGTGGAGTGGTTTCCCGTTGCCTTTGCTGCAGGTTTGAATTCTGAGTGGTCATTCTACTAAAGACTAGAGAGCCCCGTCTACACTACTATTTACTCCATCACATCCCTGCTTTTTCAAAGGAATGGATGCGAAAAGGAGCGCAACAGACTAGGTTGGAAATTGAACGCTGCTCGCCAGTTCCACCACTTGTACCGATAGCTTTTACGCAAACACATTAGATTATCGATATTCACATTACAAGCTGACCAAAAAGTCAAAGTTCGAAACATCCAATAATATTTGATTTTTTTTTTAAATAGTCTCGTCCGATCACCGAGGGTAAGAAAATACGTAGATGGGTGATCGCTCGGAAATACCAGGTACTGTAAACTTAGATGTACGGGTGGTGTAGTGGATAAGTGTTCGAAATGAGAAATCAAAGAGCAGAGTTCGAATTTCAGTCGGGTTTGTCATATTCTCTTACGTGCGAATACTTCTCTTTCCCCCACCACCAGATATAGGTTAAATAGTAGGACTTCTATCAGAAAAACATTATCGCTCCAAAATTCTTACAATCCAAAAATATATTTTCTGACTCTAAATAACTTTTAAAAGGTTGACAAGACGTAAAAAAAAACAAATCAATCAATCTAGATTAAATGAAAATTTGCTTTTAAAATTTAATTCTGCATGAAACTTTATTATATATGAGAGCGTGCTGTAAATTTCTCGAAATTGAGCGAAATCACAATATATCAAAACTTTTGAAGAAACCCTTCTTGGTCTGTTAATTATTTTCAAATCAAACACCCCACTACATATATAGATATGGTATCTCCAGACGAGTGTTCGTAGTGATTGCTGGAGGGCCCGTCTGCGAAAGCCTAGATCCGAGATGCTAAAAATAACAGCTAAGTGACAATTTTTATATTTGTATTAATACTATCTCCCCACTCTTTCTCTCTCTCTCTCTCTCTCTCTCTCTCTCTCTATATATATATATATATATATATATATATATATATATATATATATATAAAGAGATAGATAGATAGATAGATAGATAGATAGATAGATCTCTATTCTCTCTTTCTCTCTCTCTCTCTCTCTATATATATATATATATATATATATATATATATATATATATATATATATATATGTATATTGTTTTTTGGGGTTTCGTTGGGACTACGATAGCCGGGACGCAACGAGAAAATAAAATAAAAAAATAAAAAAAGTAAGGGATCCCAAGGTTCGATATAAAAATAAAGAAAAGAACGTTGGGAGGGGAATTCTCCAATTCCGGACGTCGGTAAACGCAGAGAGAAAATGAACTATACGCAGACACAGAACAACAGAAGACAACACGAGAATATATAATACAAAGATTTTATTTATAGAATACACAAAGTGTGAATGTAAGAAAAAGAAAAGAAAACTAAGTAATACAAGGGATGGGGAGATAAGTTACCAATTAAACAAATACTAATGCGGCGAAATACATATGAATAGGAAGATAGCAGATTATAAGATATGGAAAAACATGCAGAAACTTACATAAGGTTGGAATCGACGTCGATTGACTATTATCGGGGTACAGTTTGTTCAAAAGGATATTCATACACTTCTTTGAAAGTAAAGGGTGGGATTGACAATGTTCTAATATGAATTTTTGACTGGAGACGTCCAATCCGGGTTGATGGCGAGGAGAACACACAGAAAAATCACGGGAGTGTAGCCGACTTGGGTTGACGATGTTCTAGATTCTCGCGTCGGTCCTTTGGTTTTTGGTGGCATCTAATTCTTCTGGCATCAAACAACGAAGTCTGGTTTTGGTGACAACTGCTTCTTCTAATGGCAAATAGCTAAGACTGGTTTTTGGTGACGTCCGACTCCTCCGACAGCCAGCAACTATATGAGATCGTTGTTACCTCAACACGTGCGAAACGAAAACTGTTATATGTTGAGTCACGTGTTGGCCCCCTAAAAAGGCATGCGTCATTCACGGACCCTGTTAATGTCATTCGCACCTATCTGTCAAACAGCGTTTGTTTGGCCTACGCATCAGGGACCAGGTGGGAAATGGGTGGTAGAAGGGAAGGTTCTTTTCCGAGGACTGGCCCTGACTCATCTGGTTATAAAAAAATATATATCCCACAATCTGCATATTCAAGAAATAAAGAAGTTACTAAGATCCATATGTTTCGTCGCAAATGCACAAGGTACTGAAAATATACTTATAAAATCTGAGGTGGGGGTACAGATATGGGGTTAACGTAACACCCCCTCACCAAAAAAATGAAAAAGGATCGCTTGCGATTCTTTTTCAACACAATAGGAAATGGGATTTATTTAAAAAAATGAAAGATTTACTCTCCTCAGTTCCTCTTTTTATATATATATATCAAGGGTATATCCTTTATTATGTTAGCAGCGTGATAAAGCGTCTGCATGACTAGAGGCATAGAGGGGTCCATCTACGGCTAGGATGAGGCTTGGTTTCCCTCTCTCGTAATATGGTTTGAGCATATTAATGTGGCACATTTGTGTTTCTTTCCTTCGGTCTTGAGTGTTCACAATGTAGTTGAGGTAACCTTCGGGGAAATTTCCTAAGAATCGTGAAAGCGAGCCTTCAGAGGGTAACCAGACAAGGGTAACAGCACCAGTATTTTGTCTCCGACATCAAAACTTCTTTGAATAGTGTTTCGATCGTACTGTCTCTTCATCTTTTTCTGGGCGGTTTTAAGTTTCTCTCGTGCCAATTCATAAGCCTCGTGCAATCGGGTTCGAAAACGGGACACATACCCTAATATTGATTCGTTCGCGGGGGTTTCTTGTAACCATCTTTCCTTTAACATAGACAAATGTCCGCGCACTGTGTGTCCGAAGACTAATTCGAACGGGCTGAATCCCAGTGATTCTTGTGGCGCGTCTCTCGCGACAAATATCAAGAACGGGATACCTTCGTCCCAATCTTTCTGATGATCTAAGCAATATGGCAGGATCATCGTTTTTAGAGTAGAGTGAAATCGCTCTAAGGCTCCTTGGGATTGGGGATGATATGCACTCGACGTGACTGTCTTTATGCCTAGAGAGTTCATAGCCTGCCGGAATATTCGGGACGTGATGTTCGAACCTTGGTCAGATTGTACTACCTTAGGTAATCCGACCATAGAGAAGAAATTTGTGAGTGACTTAGTAATCTTCCCGGCGGAAATACTTCTCAGAGGGATTGCTTCAGGAAACCGTGTTGAGGCACTCATGATGGTTAACAAGTATTGGCTTCCGTGCTTGGTTTTGGGGATGGGACCAACACAATCGACGAGGACTCGGCAGAAGGGTTCCTGAAAGGTGGGAATCGGGTGTAAAGGGGCAGCAGGGATTTGCTGATTTGGTTTGCCTATCATCTGGCAGGTATGGTAGGTCTGGCAATACTTCGATACATCCCCACGGATTCCGGGCCAGTAGAAGCTTCTGCCGATTCGCTCGCGTGTCTTACGGATGCCTAAGTGACCTCCCATGGGTGTTTCGTGGGCTGTCCGAAGCACTTCCTCCCTGTATCTCCTTAGTAATACCAACTGACGTACACTTGACCAATCCTCCTGGGCAGGTGGGTGTGTGGGTCTCCACTTCCGCATTAAGATCTCGTTCTCGACGTAGTATCCTGAGGGTATCTTGTTCAATTCTTCCTCAGGTAACGTCTCTTCGAACAGGGCGGCGATTTGGCTATCGTCTCTCTGTTCGATTGCCATAAACCTTTCTATGGTGGGCATGACGTCTGTTGTTTCCTTTCGCGGGTTAGGGCTTGATGTTAGGGTCTGTTCCAGTATAGGGTTCGATCCTATCTCATGGCCTAAACAAGTTTGGGAGAGGTCAACCACCTCGTTCCCTTCGTTCTCGCTTTCCATTCTGGCACTCGTCTCCTCAGCTCTTTTCCTCGCATTCGCTCGGGTCGCCACACATGATGGGAATGTTCCAGAATGCATTTCCTCGATCTTCTCAGTCTCCTCCGAGACGCTCAGTTTTTCTACCACTCTTGGATGGGGTATAACTCTTTCTCCAGCCAGGTCATTTCCCAGTAACATCGATATGCCTTTCATAGGTAGACTATCAACCACTCCGATGACTATAGGTTCACATACTATGTCAGAGTCAAGGGAGATCTGGTGAAGCGGATGTGACGGACGCAGATAGCCTAAACACGCATACACGCATATATTAAGGTTAATTTCCGCCTAGCAACTGAATGGAGGTCACGTGGAAGTCTTGTGACATTTTGGGAAAGCAAGTCAAGAGGTTGACTGACCCAATTACCCGTGGCAACAAATGTCTAGACAGAAGCTAGACAGGGGACTGATGTAAGCTGGAATTCGCGCCAAAACTCAAGACACGTGAGAGTTAAAAATTTACTTGGGTGCCAGTTGCTGTCTTGTCTTTGAGGGAGCAAGACTCGAAATCGAAGCGCTGATAATTTATGAACGGAAAGATAAGACTCGTTTGATAATGATGGAACTTGTCCGATTCATCCCAGGCAACTCCGGACAAGAAATATAAGAACAAGTATTTCTGTTCGATAACCCCAAATTGAAGACGCAGAGAAATTTCTACGCTGAGAATACAGCCTGCGTTTGAAGAAAAGAGAAAACCAAAGAGGAAGAAAGTATATATCTCTGTTATAAGTTGAATTGTGTAAAGAAGGAGAAAGAAAGAAAAAGGAAAACCAGAGAGGAAGAAAGTGTATATCTCTGTTACAAGCTGAATTGTGTAAAGAAAGAAAGAAAGAAAGAAAGAAAGAAAATCAAAGAGAGGAAGAAAGTGTATATCCCTGTTGCAGTGAGTCGGGTTCGGAAACTGAACTGTATACAGAAAATGAAAGAAGGAAAGAAAAAAGGAAAAACAGAGAGAGGAAGAAAGTGTATATCTCTGTTACAGCCGGACAGTGTGTGAAATCGTATTTGTGTCAAGAAAAAAAAAGAAAGGACAATGATAAAAATAGAGAACTGAATATAAAGATAAGTAATCATATATTTTGGGCCCGTATTAGAAAGATACACATACATCCATAAATATTATGTTATTACGAACACCTTTCCACATGTCAAAATAATAATTGTAACTCCTATCGTATGCGTTGATTTCTGCATTCGTAGTAATTCATACTTATATTTTTGTCCGTTCGGGTTCAGTCGAATCCATTTGGAGTTAGGCGAATTTTGATATCCCAACGTAAGTCTTGAGATCTGGTCGTCGGATGTTTTTACTCATGCTTATATTTTCTTTTATTTTAATATTTTGTATATCTGTACATATTAAAGTTCTTGTATGAAGATTCGCTAAGCCTTATTGTTCATCCTTGAATTGTGGATCAGTATTCGTGTTGAAACCGAAGCGAACCTGGGAAAAGATTACTGTTCGATTATCCTAATCGAACAGTGTTCTTTAAAATATTTTTTTGTTTACTAATTGTCCATTATCATGATCTGAGAGAGATAGCCTGTATCGCTCCACAGGTGTGAGAATGTATATATCTTCTGGTCGGCGTATGATCGCCTTATAAACCCATTCGTCGACTAGGTCATATACAGCGGGACACTAACAAAATTACTTCCTACCCCTTGTATAACTACTCGTTCGCCCGTGGCAGTCTCTGATCCGCGTGGCATGTCTTCGACTATCAGTGATTGGGTCGCTCCCGTGTCTTTTAGGATATTGATTTTAACCCTCTTCGTGGGGTCATCCACCAGACATACGGAGCCGTTCGACACAAATGGTTCGTATTCCGCTGTGATTTGACCTTTGATCTTCTTACTGAGATCCTTGTGGTTTATTTGAGACTGCACTTCTGTGTTCAACACTTTTCTTCTCGAAACAATTCGCCGCCATGTGTCCTACCTTCCCACAGTAGTAACACGTTATGTTTTTCCCTCCTTCTGTCGGGGGGTAAAAGAATGAGAATCAAACCTTTTACTCTTCGGGCTGTTCGGTTGCCTGACCAGGTCTTGTCTTAGACATTACTCGAGGCTTTGTGCTTCTCCCATATTCAGATGGGTCCTCTGATTTATTCTTGCCTCGCTTATGTGTTAGTGTGTATTCGTCTGCGAGGGAAGCCATCTCGTAGGCTGTCTTTCGTTGAAGAATGTTTTGAGGTTATCGTGAACGCACCATTTGAATTCTTCAATTAAGATTAACTGTCTTAGCTTATCGTAATCCGCACCTATTTCTTTCGCCGAAATCCATCGGTCGAAATATGTTTCTGCCTGAAGAACTCTACATATATTTGGTTTTCGTCCATTCTATGATCTCTAAATTTCTGTCTATACGCTTCTGGTACCAATTCGTAGTTTCTCAGGATCGATGTTTTTACGATGAAAAAAAAAAAAACTCTCCAATCAGTGGTTAACAGGGCCACGGAATGGCTTGTAAATTTTAACGTCTCCAAAACAAAACTGCTTTCGTTTTTAATCTCCATAGAGAAACTTTTCTGTCTTCTATCAGCGTGGCTGATGCTAACCTCCAGAAAAGCATCTCTTTGCGCCTTCTTAAACTCACGTTTTCCATTGACATGACGTGGAGTGATTATATTGACTCAGCAGTTAAGTCTACTGCTAGGAAAGTTGGTTTACTGTGCCGTGCCAAATAATTTTTCATGTCAGAATCCATCTTACACACTAAATACTGCTGCCATATCTGGTCTGGTGCTCCTACTATATATCTCGACATTGTTAACCAATTCCAAAGAAAGGTCTGTAATGTAATCAGTCCTGACCTGGCTTCTCGACTTCAGTCACTTTCCCGCCACCATGACGTGGCTTTGATTTGTCTTTTCTACAAATATTTTCATGACAATTCTTTTACTGAGCTCCTCTCCTTGATACCGCGACCATATGAATTTAAGCGTACTGCTAGATTGGCAATTAGGTCTCATTGTTTTACTATTGAACTAGTTAGATGCAAAGGTATGTTATATTCTAATAGTTTCGTTTCTCGCGCTTCTCACCTATTCCGGTTTTTTGATTCCGTGTCACAAAAATTTTCAAAAAAATGTAAATGAAACGCCAATCGCCATCTTCTGTCTCCATGAATCTTGAGAACAGCCTAACAGGGCAAGGTTTGAATTACCTATTAGGGAAAGCACGTCTTCCCATTGAAAATGCAGTTGCCGAACTGGTAAAGGTGCACTTTGGCTCAAAAAGTTATTTCCCTTATTGAAAAAAAAAAGGACACAGGTTCAATTCCTCTCGAAGGTACAATTTTTCTTAATAGGAATTCTTTACTTAGGCCGGTTGTTATTAATTTCACTGTTTAATAAAATAAAATAAAAATATGTAGGAATAGCAACTCAAATATATGCACTCACTACTCCCCCCCTCCGAAACTATGATAGCCCCCTCACTCTACCACATCTCATTATTCATAAAGTAGTATTCATATAAAATACAAATTTTATTGTAACCAAATTATGTACAATAATGGATCATATGCCATATAGGTGAACAATTCAACTAGAAAAAAAACTGAAAATAAATACAACGTACCTAAATACAAATTAGAGACGTCATCCTTCTCGTAATTTTTCATAACATGAGTGAACTAGTATAGGTCTGATGAATTGGATCGTATTTACGATTCCAATGGAATAAATTATGACCATGGAATATTAGTGTTTAAGCCTTTTTTTATTATATCCTTATTCTGTCCTGGACATTGAGTTCTACCTGGATTCTATCCTCTTGATTTATTTTTATACATATATATATGTATGTGTATGTATGTATGTATATATATTTTTTATATATATATATATATATATATATATATATATATATATATATATATATATATATATTAGAATGAAAATCAAAGTTACCTCATTCAAAAATACCTATTTCGACCCACAAGGTTTTTACTTGTAGGTCTTGTCAACTCAGATATATGAAGAAATAAAATATTTAAACATTTAATTAAATAAGATGAAATATTTAAACATTTCATTCTTTAAATGTTTAAATATTTTATTTTATTTCTTCATATTGAATTGATAAGACCAACAAGGAAAAATCTTGTGGGTCGAAATAACTATTTTTCGCCAGTCAAAAATTCATATTAGAACATTGTCAATCCCATCCTTTACTTTCAGGGAAGTGCATGAATGTCCTTTTGAACAAACTGTACCCCGATAATAGTCAATCGACGTCGATTCCAACCTTATGTAAGTTTCTGCATGTTTTTCCATATCTTATAATCTGCTATTTCCGTATTCATATGTATTTCGCCGCATTAGTATCTGTTTAATTGGTAACTTATCTCCCCATCCCTTGTATCATTTAGTTTTCTTTTCTTTTTCTTACATTCACATTCTGTGTATTCTATAAATAAAATATTTGTATTATATATTCTCGTGTCGTCTTCAGTTGTTCTGTGTCTACGAATTGTTCATTTTCTCTCTGCGTTTACCGACGTCCGGAATTGGAGAATTCCCCTCCCAACGTTCTTTTCTTTATTTTTATATCGAACCTTGGGATCTCTTACTTTTTTTATTTTTATTTTCTCGTTGCGTCGCGGCTATTGTAGTCCCAACGAAACCCCGGGCGTAACAGAATTGGGGGCTCGTGTCCGGGAATTATTTCTCCTTTTCCACAAGACTTCGCAGTGAGGAACAGTGCTGTCATAGAATTGCGAAAGGCCCATAAACCGAGATATCTGTAATAGATACTTTTCTAAACTCTCCTACGTTTGACGGTCTATTAAAGCTGAAAAAGGACCATATTTTAGAGATAGGTTTAAAACTGGAGTTGGACGTAAGACGGTCTATGCGAAAGGCGCAGTTGGTGAGAGTGGTCTCAGAAGACATGGTCGATAATGAATTTTTCGACCGGAGAGTTCTTGACAACCTTGTGTCAGAAATACCTCAACTCTCAGAAGCCCAGATCGAACTGGAGAAACTTAAGATCGAAGCTGAGACCCAGATTAAGCTGGCGAGAATTAGTCAGGAAACCCGTATCAGAGAAATAGAACAAGAACTATTACGACACGAGAGGGAGCGGAACAACTTTGATCTCACCAGGCAAATCCAACATATGCCTACATTCAACGAAAAAGACGTAGATAAATATTTCCAACGCTTAGAGAAAATTGCTTTAAACCTAGAATGGCCCATCGAAGCCTGGCCGACATTGCTACAGACAGCTTTGAAAGGTAAAGCACAAGAAAGCCTCACTTTCAATTGCGGACAGTGCCGACTGGTATACCCACGTTCACGAACTTTAAACTGACAGATTCTTTTATTTATTCACAACTACCAGACCCTGTTTTCTTGTCTGGGTGGGTTAGTTGGCCTGGATGTCGAAATCACAAAGTATTTTATCATTTTTGTTTTCCAGTACAGTTTCTGGTTTGTGCTGATATCATGTTTTAGATTAATTAAAACCATTTGCACAATTCCTAGTGTACGACTTTTACCCTGTCATGTTTTAATTTGTATTCTTTTGATGTCAGTTTCTACATTTACTGATGTGTTTTTTTTTTCTCTTTCAAATCTCTCCACAATTGTATCATCTGTTATTTCTCTAGGGTTTCATTCTGATGCGTTACACTTGTTCAGAGCTGCGATGGTGAGAGAATTCGTTTCTATATTCAGATGTCCTCCGCGTAGCCATGCCCGTAGTTTCTGGTCGTGATATTTTCTTTCTGTTTGTTAAATTCTCCGTAAATTACTTTGCTTTTTCTGCGGATTCCCGCTTCCCTGAGAAAAATGAAGTAAACTTAAGGGGTTCTATTCATGTCGGTGTAACAGGATGTCACAGATGTAAATGTATAGATAAAAAAGAAAACGTTTTTATTATTATACACTGTTTCGAAGTGGAGCCCCTATTGTGATTGTAATCGACATGTTTCTGCAATTGTATAATCCGGTGATTTTCAAGGTTTCATCGCATCCAGGGACCATCTGGTTATTTGGAACTTTTGACTGTTCATTTGTTCACATCCGGATATACACATAAAGAATACCTTGCATTAGTTAATTATTCCGAGATAATTATTATGTGTGATTTCAAAAGTGACACTAGAAGAATGGATTAAATGACACGAGATATACTCTAAGATGAAAAGTAGAATTGAAACAATATAGCTCCTTTGACTGAATAAAGGCCTTAATTATAAAATTTCCACAAGTTTACCAAATACGATAAACTGGAAGATACAAGTCCAGGAGACGTGATTATAATAATCATGAGGGGAACACCAATTCGAATAAAAAAATGTATAATAATTATAATTTCTCGTCCAAGAAATAACTGAAATAATGTGACTATACAACCAAGAGGAAGATACCAGTTCAAATCAAACAGTGTATAATAATGATAATGCCTCGTCTCAGAAATAACTGTAACATTGTGACTATAACAACCAAGGTGAGGGTACTAGTTGAAATAAATTAGTATATAATAATAATAATAATAATAATAATTGTTCATCTCATAAATAACTGAAACATTTTTACTATAATAACCAAGTTGAAGATAGCAGTTCAAATAAATCAGTGTATAATTATAATAATTCATCTTAGAAATAACGCAACCATAGCGACTGTAATATCGAAGATGGGTTACCAGTTTATATAAACCAGTGAATAATAATAATAATAACAATAATAATAATATCAGCAATAATAAGCACGGGTTTGAATGTAATGCCAAGTATTATAAACCTGTGGTGATAAAAAGGAAGAAAGTGCTGGAGAATAAAAAAGAGTGGGAAGTGACTCGAGGCAATGTGGTTCTAGAAAAAGATGTTGAGAATACGATGGGCTGAACATGTGAGTAAGAAGGAAGTTTTAAGGAAAAAGGCAACAAAAAGAACACTCGTATTTAAAATCAAAAGAGCGTTGAAATTTGTAGGACATAATGAGGTAAGAGGGTTTGGAGAATTTAACACTCATATGCCATATTGAAGGCAAGCGGTACAATGAGAAATAGCGAGTTAACTACCTAAAAAGCTCGTTTAAATGGTTAGCAGGACAGCGAGTGGGAGGGATGGCGAAAAGACAGACCGTACTAGGAGATACAAAGGACAGGAAGTTGTGGGGAGTCACGATCACCCACATCCTGAAGGAAAGCGGCATAGAGAAGCAGAAAAATTCCAATACAGGTCGTGATAATTTTAGATCCCACTACATCAGATTTAGTCTTACTATATATCTTTAGACAGCACCAAACCCCTAACTTCACACATTTTACACTTAGCGAATCATCTCATTTTCACATCTGTAATAATATAATACAATGGCTACTTCTCCCTCTTTCGATCCATAATAGTAGTCGTTGACTACAAGAAAAATCAGATCAAGACAGGCTGGTGACCCCAGTAACAGGCGAAAGCTAAAATTAGATTCTCACACGTGCAGAATCACGTGATCAAATACGAACGTTAAGCAGGAAAAGGCTGACAGGAATTATTTGGAAACCGATTCTTGTGTGAGTAACATCTCTTTTTACTTGTTACCGTCAAGCAAAGGAAATCACAGGATGAAGACGAGTTCCAGTTCAGCTCAACACATTATGTTGCTTACATCAAATGCAAAGGTGAATAATAATCACCTAAGACAGGCGTGTGTGACCCACGAAGGAATACAACTCATACAGCGTCGAATTTTTCTAAATGAATAATAAATTCTACATTGCTGAATATATGAAGAAGTGAGTAAACGGCCAGCTTTTGGCGTCAAAACTCACAACATTGAAGAAAAAACAATATATCAGTAGATATCGCTGCCCTAGCGAAAAGAACTGGACTGAAAGTAAAAAGAACAAGAGAGAAATGTTGTTATATTCCGTGCTAAGTGAATAAATAGGTAACACTAGATGGATATTAGAAGAAGTTTGATTCTACACAAGTACAATATAACATACGGTGTTAACCATGTTTGCCGTAGTCTTTGAATATAGAATCCAGTGCCGTACGTAATGTGTTCAATGGAACAACGCCAATATCACTAGTAGCAGCGGTCCTGTAATTCTTCAGGTCTTCGATATCAGAGGTTGGCAGTGAATATTCGGAGAAAGTAGCAGCTGTTCAGTAATTCTTCAGGTCTTCGATATCAGAGGTTGGCAGTGAAGATATTTTTTTGGAGAAAAAACAAAATGGCCGCCTTTATACACGTCGGATTGAATATTTTGAGCTTTCTGATTGGTTAACCCTTCTCTTGGTGGACTATAAAATGAGTCAGCTCATTTTGGTTGTCTCACTAGTACAAAGGTACCCAAAAATTCTAACATACGGTACAGTTATGCACACAGGTCAATCTAGTAGTGAGTGCCACTAACTGGAAGGTCGGACGTGCTTCCGTCGTCTAACTCTCACCTCCTCTCGAGTCTCTCGTAGACGGTTGACTTTATAGTGCAAGCATTCATAGGGGGTGACTGGTTATTCTATTACATCAAATATAAGATAACATACAGAGAGAGAAAAGGGAAACGAGAAAACCCTATTTTATTTCAGGTGATTAGCCAAAGCAAAGTGAATTTCTACTTTCCAGAACAGACATCAAACGCATACATCTTTCCATATAGAAATATTTAGCACACACCTTTCCTTGCATTAATGTTTTCATGTATCGTCTCGTCATAATTAAATCTTGCTAATTTCTGTATTGGCGTTTGTTGTCTGTTAGTGTGGTATGTTTCTCCTCATTCGTGTATTTGAACCTGTAGAGAATCCGTTCCCTTGTGAAATGATAAATCTGGTCATCTTCTTGACGAAAAGTTGTTTTGTTTTTTTTTTAATCTTTTCTTTTTAAATTTTATGCTTCAGTAATTGTCCGTAACACTGGACAAACAGAGAAATAAAGACTTGCTACCCAATAGAATTTGACATGTGAATTGAACACAACAAAAATTGGCAGCTACAACGATTTAAATTATAAAATTCTGAAAGTTTGGGAAGGACTAGAAAAGAAAGTAATTGCAGTAACAGTAATTACTGGATCACTGGGATATTGTACGAAAAACAAGGAAAAAATCTTGCTGATATTTGATTGCGATTTGAAAACAGAGCTATTACAAAAAAAAACCTGATTTGATTGGTACAGCAAGGGTACTTTGGAAATTGTTGGAGGCGGAAAGAAATGATCGATTTATTTTCTTAAGTCACAAGTGATGAGGTGAAAATACACTTCTTACTTACAATGAACACCATATGCTGTTTATATTGTTGCCTATGTAGGAATTATGAATTTGAAGTCGAACAGAAATGATACCGCTACAAACCAGAGGTGGTCGAAAACGACCAAGTCATGGCATTATGGGATATTATCATCCAAACAGACCACGTTGGGGGTCTATACCATGGAACATAAAGACCCACGTTAAGAAAATCGGAATAAAGCCTAGTATCCCATCGCTTCAGAAGTCTGCGTTGCTTGGTTCTTCAAATATTCTACGAACGATGCAATCTGTTTGAGGTTTTAAGAATTCATGGAGAACACTCATAATGCAAGATCTTCGTTTGAAAGCAAAAATGCCGCGCGGAAGAACCGAAGCTAATAATAATAATAAAAATAATAATCATTTTTATCTCAGAAATAATCAAAATTTTATGACTGTACCAAACAAAGGCTTAGGGTCGCATCACGTTGAAGCATCGGTTTCCATACGATCACGGAAGTTAAGCACCGTCGAACCTGGTCAGTACCTAGATGGGTGACCTCTTGGGAATAACAAGTCAGATTGGTGTAATGGATAATAGCTCAGATGTGATCAAAAACGACCAGGTCAAGATATGGGATTTCAAAATCCAAACATGTTGGGGTCTATAACTACTGGGCCTACATTAAGAAAATCGGAATAAAGTCTAGTATCCCATCGCTTCAAAAGTCTGCGTTGCTCGGCTCTGCAAATATTCTACGAACGATGGCATCTCTTTGTGGTCGTACGACTTGATGGAGAACACACATAATGCAAGAAAAACGAAAACGAAAAACCGCATGGAAGAACAGATAATAATAATAATTCTTTATCTCAGAAATAATCAAAATTTATGACTGTAACAACCAAAGGTTTACGGCCACATCACGTTAAAACACCGATTCCCGTACGATCACCGATTACCAAGTTAAGCACCGTCGAGCCTGGTCAGTAACTAGATGGGTGACCGCTTGGAAATATCAGCTTGGATATGCGGGTGGTGTATTGGATAATGGCTTGGAATTGTTGATCGGAAGCCAAGTTTCACGTGCTAATACCATTTGGAAAGTTATAAATCCTTTTCTTCTTCCCCCAGCTATGCGTTGATTAGTAAGAATTGTATCACTAAAGCATTATTACTTAAAAAAATAACTCGTACAATTAAAATATTCTTACAATCTAAAAATATTTTCTGGCTTTAAATAACTTGCAATAGTTTGATAAGCCGTAGAAAATGAATCAACCAATCATAATGTTTCTTGTTTACCTAACAGAGAGCATTATGACTATTTAATACATTGTTCCTTCTTTGAAGTCAGATTTTATATTACAAGAAATGAACTAGATACAGGAAGATTTCTAGCTACTTTAACTTGGACTGTTACTCTAACTGTTACTCACACACGTCCTTGATATAGTGTCATTATATTTATATTTCAGAAATTGTTGAGGTGTTTTACATGTTTTTTTTTTTTTTTTTTTTTTTGGTGGTAGGATAGTCAAGTCTTTTAAAATAACAGTTTTCATTTGACAGGAAATAGACCAGATACAAAAAAATTTCTTAATGACTCTTCTTACTACTTTGACTTGGACTATTACTCCAACTGTTACCAGAACATGTACTATTGAATGAACTGGCTATTGGATACATTGTCCTTCTTATTTATACCTTGTTTGTAGACGTAGTAGTAGACACAAAAGAGCATTTTCTTTGGTTTCACAAAAATAGATATTGTCCAAATGGTTTTAATCAAATTCTTTTATCCATACTTCTGGTTATGTTCAATATCTGGGATTATATAGACATGTAATAGTTTCTATATTCAAATACCTTTAAAACTGGATGTATGTGTGTTTATAGATATTTATTTGTATCATTAAACCATTATTTGTATCATTAAACCATTATTATCTTAACATATTTCTTACAATCTAAAAATATTTTCTGATTTTAAATAACCTGCAAAGGATTGATAAACCGTAAGAAACGAATCAATTAATAATGTAACAACCAAGATGAGGACACTAGTTCGAATAAATCAGTGTATATTAATCATCTCAGGACTTCTGACAGCAACTATTTTTGATTGATGAATTTGTTCTTAGGTTTTAAAGTTACACGGTCTTTAGAATATTAGTCGACCCAAGAGACAAGCAGACAGACATATAGACAGACAGACGGAGAAGTCATTGTATGTGAGTGTAATCTATAAGTAGCACTTTCTTATTTTTTTTTCTTCCTTTCCACTCGCTCCACTGAGAATCGTCAGAGCTGTCGGGATGATTTTTGTCACCCAATGAATTTATTTTATCGCGATCATTTGTCAATTACAAGTGGCTACTTGATTCTTATCAAGCCTCAACATTGCCACTATTATCTTGTCGAGCCGAGAAAAAAAAAAAAAAAAACATCGTTTATCTGAAAAACCCAAACAGAATTTACCGCTTTTCCTCTCTTTCGACTTGAAGTAGAATCGAAGTAGAACTCCTTATGTGGACTCATCGGTTCATATGGCTGAACTTTAACAGTATATTTATTACCGACTAGCCTAGAAACCGCCGTTCGGGTGGACTTTAGGCTAGCATCTGCGGAGGGCTTCTAGGCCTTCAGCCTTTTACCTTCAGTTTCCTATGTACGTAAAAGTTATAAAAATTTAGAAATAATAAAATTATTTTATCTTTATTCGACACCTTAATTCGGTATAATCTTTCTTCGTATACGCAACCGATCTCCGTAGTCTGTTTACATTTTTTGCGTGCGCAATTTTTCTTTTCTTTTAAAATCACCATTCTTTATGATATCTTCACATAAAGTCATTCTTAAAAGACGTTAAGGAACTCGAACTATGTAATATTTCGAATACGTCACAGTACGCTTGATAGAAAAAGAAAAAAACTAACATATGAGCAACGTACCGTACCCCTCTTAAATTTTTAATTACGGTTTAATTATACAATATCAATTGCAATTGCGATGTAAAGCAAAATTAATGTTAAACCTTTAATAAAGGATTGTTTTCTTAAACCTTTCACTCTGTTCGATATTTAAATTTAACTTTAAATAAGTTATTTCTTTAATTTTTAATCGCATGTTACTTCAGGTTAGGTCGAGATCGAAAAACGGACGGACGGACGGGCACACGTGCACTGCGCTTTATTTATCTAGATTCAATTCATTAAATAACCTATTGAGGTTGATATGCTGTAGAACAAACCAAACCAAAAACCAAAATCGTAAATCCCTTGAAATGAAAACTTTACTACATCAACATACAATGTAATATCGTAAAAATAAATGTTCACTTCAAGAAATTTCTTTATTATCTTCCTATTTTCCAATTTCACGACTAATCTTTTCTTATTAAAATTTAAAGTGCGGTTCAGAGTTTTTTGTTATTCTACAACTGCGCCCAAAAGTAAAAAAAAAAAAAAAAAAAGTTGAGAAACACTGGTCTACAGGGACAATGAATCTGCGGTTAGTGTGCTCTTTTTAAATTCAGCTGTTGAGGTAAGGCTGGTATGTCTTCTCTGGGGCAAGGGCATAAGTAAGATTTTTTATGATAGATTGAAAGTTGCCTATATAGCACGTCCCCCCCCCTATCTACATCACCAATGTCGTCCAAGTGAAGGGCAGGAGCCGATATTGCTTGGCGCCAGTGTCGTTATAGGAATTGCCAGAACGTAGTTGGATTCAACATCGATTTGGTTTATTTTGTTTGGTTGTTTTATTTTGTTTAGCATCATATCAACCTCTATGAGTTATTTTATG
>CAHIKZ030002349.1:127500-307500 GCA_903632075.3 Acanthosepion pharaonis
AATAAAACATCCCACATCTAAGTATTTCGATTATCAGGTTGGCATTTGTCGCATTTCGCGATAAAAGCTACATTTGTCAATACCAACCGGAAATCAAAAAGTTATTAGAAATATTGAGAAAATAAATAAAAAATAATCTTCGTTGGTGTTTAATCAACGGATCATAAATGAAAACTTGCTGTTAAATAACCTAATATATATATATATATATATATATATATATAGATAGAGAGAGAGAGAGAGAGAGATAGATAGATAGATAGATAGATAGATAGATAGATAGAAAATAGAAAAGGAAAGAAGAAATCAACTGAACAAATACTATATTATACATCTCTCTCTCTCTCTCTCTATATATATATATATATATATATATATATATATATATATATATATATATATATATAAATTATTTATTCGACAATTATAACATAAATATGTTATAAAATCACTACAAGTGATGGTGTTGAATGTAGAATAAAGGGTTTATTCTACATTCGATACCATCACTTGATAAGACACCAGAAATGTTGAAACAAAATGGCTATTTTTGTAGTGATTTTATAACATATTTATGTTATAATTTTCGAATAAATAATTATATTTGTTCTACTCTGTATTGAGCACTCTTTTAAGAATAGTATTTGATGGTTATTGAAATTTATTCCGCATACACCAATCCTATATTTGGATATATTCAAGCATGAAACAGACTGTTGCCTCTTGGTGTTGACCCCGGTTTTCCCTTTTATATTTACATACGCTCTATCTCTGATATTGAGTGCTTTTACACATAAATATAGCATACCTTAAAACTATCCTCTGAAGAGTGGATTGCTGGAGGGTCCGCTTACGAAATTCTAGAGTCAGGAAGCTGAATGTAACATCAATCAGCTTTGTGACAAATTTTATATTTGTTTGTCTTAAATACAAATATTTCTCAGGCAGTTCTTTCGTTTGGGCCGGCTGATCGGCTGATCGATTGAACTCTCTGCCTTCGGGCGGGGAGGAACCCGAAAGAGACTATGCCGTAGGGCGGAGTCTCTTTCGGGGAGGTAAAACCGACCCTGAACCCGTTTATACGGGTTCAAAAGGCATATTTTTGGCCGAGTTCACGGGCCCGGAGATCCCACGTTAAACCGGCCTTGTGCCACATGATGCCCTCGTGGGGGGGGGTGACTAAATACCGTTCTTTCGTTTGTGCCATCAGATAGTTTGTCTATTTATCTATGTTCCCAGTACATTGATGAGCTAGTCTCAAAAACAAAATTGACATTTGAGCCATGTCATTATTCCATGAACATAGCCTTGTACCAGCCTTTCAAATTATATTAATCTAATCATCGGTCTGTTGACATCAGTTCAATTGCCATTCACTCCATCTCGTGAAAGCATTTACAAACTAACAAACCGATAAAGCTAAATAAATTTAAAATTGTTGTGGATGTCCCCACCAGTTCGATATGAGGGACACGAGAGAGACACAGTAAAAAAATATAAATAAATAAAAGAAACAAAACGTTGATAAAAAGCAAGCGACCTTCACCTGACAAAGAGTACGTATAGACGCTAAAGGAAAAGCAAGTTATAAAATATATATTAAGAGAAAGAGAAAATAAGAGGGGGAGAGGGAGGGATCAAAGAAACCATATGCAGGCGTTGTCAGAGGAGAAAAAAGATTTAGGATTACCATACAAACAGTTCTCCTTCCACAATTAACAATTAATATACAACCAGTTGAAGTGCTAATGATTAGAGTTTATAACTATCCGTCCGCTACGTTGGTTCTGGACGTGTTAAGGAATAGCATTCATTCTACTCTTTATTTTATTAAAAAAGGAAAGTTGATTTTTGTAAAAGCTTTTGGTTGAAAGCCGAAGGTTTTTTTTGTTTTTTTTTTTTAATTCTTTTTTTCGAAAATGAGCTCGCCGGTTGAAGAAGAGGAGCCAGAACTTAGTCGTGAGGAGATTGAAGAAAAGGAACGTATTGAACGAGAACGAAAAGAACGCCTTTATCGTCTTCTGTGTGGTAGCCTCCAAAATCTACCGTCTTTAGGATCCAAAATCGTGAGGATATTTACGAGTTCAACTTTCACAGGTAAGAACTTGCGTATGAATTTAACAGATACACATACAATCCGTCCACTGTTTCAGACATACTCTCTCTCTCTCTTTTTCTCCCTCTCTCTTTCTTTCATTCTCTTTCTCTTTCTCTCTCTCTCTCTTTTTCTCCCTCTCTCTTTCTTTCATTCTCTTTCTCTTTCTCTCTCTCTCTCTCTCTTTTCTCCCTCTCTCTTAAATTTTTTCTCTTTTTTTTTTCTCTCTCTCTCTATTTTTCTCCCTCTCTCTTTCTTTTTCATTCTCTTTCTCTCTCTCTCTTTTTCTCCCTCTCTCTTTCTTTCATTCTCTTTCTCTCTCTCTCTTTTTCTCCCTCTCTCTTTCTTTCATTCTCTTTCTCTCTCTCTTTTTTTTCTCTCTTTTTTTTTCATTCTCTTTCTCTCTTTCTCTTTCTCCCCTCTCTCTTTCTTTCATTCTCTTTCTCTTTCTCTTTTTCTCTTTTTCTCCCTCTCTCTTTCTTTCATTCTCTTTCTCTCTCTCTCTCCCTCTCTCTCTCTAACTAACACACGCGCGCAATATATACTACTATAAAATGTTATATTTAGTAGGTACACGTGTTTGAGCGGACATCCCTCTGTTAGTGAAATTAATGCCTATTTTTTAGAAATCAGAAATCGAGAGTCTTAAGAAAATGTCGATCTTTAGGCCGATAGATATTAATGGCTACTCAAGCACGTGTTCCCAGTAAATGTAATGTTTATAGTAATAAGATATAATATCGTATAAAAATGTTCATGAACTGCTTATATATATATATATATATATATATATATATATATATATATATATATATATATATATATATTTATGTGTGTGTGTGTGTATTTAGCAGCATATTTTCATTCAAACATATAAACTGAGCGCATTCACGCGTGTTTTTAAAAATCACAATCACAACGATCACAGTTACAATAAGTTTTTTTTTTTTTAATTCCCCCCGGGGATGATTTCGGAAGAGATCGAAAGGACATCTGTAGGAAAAAACTACGACGCCTTCCTTGCTGAATTTCATCTTAACATCAAGAAACTGATTAGAGAACTAGAAAGATTATTATAAAATAGACATAATGTCTATATTATTCAATGAAACATGTTTGAATAATGAATATATATATATATATATATATATATATATATATATATATATATATATATATATATATATATATAAGGTATTTTTAGGTAGCAAGTATTCGTCCAAATTGGTTTGATTAAAATAAAAAAGAAGTGACAATATTATTGCTTGTTCTGTTTTTTTTATTATATTTTTCAGCCTTCAAATAAGATGTTGATTATTGTGCTCCAAGTTGTGGACACTTTATTCGAAGGTTAAAAAAAATATAAAATTAAATAAGCAGAACTTGTCAGTTCTTTCAATCAAACTTCTTTTTATATATATATATATATATATATATATATATATATATTATATATATATATATATATATATATATATATATATATGTATATATATATATGTGTGTGTGTGTGTGTGTGTGTGTGTATTGTGATGTTTTTTAAACCATTGTATTCCAGGCGTCAAGGACGCTCCGACCGCGAAGACGTACTCCAGTTTTGACTCGCAAAAAATAAATGAAATAAAAAAGTAAACAACATACAATTAAGTAAGATAAAATAATAAAGGTACCCTTTCGACTTGGGCCTCGCAGGATAAATTTTCAAGACTTATTCCCGAAAAAGAAAAACTAGCATTTTCGACAAAGGTGGAATCTGGTAATAAAATTATACGCTTTCTCTAAAAAAATGACTGAAATGTTTTTGTACAATTTATCAATTGGATTGGTTATATATTCTGCTTGAGTAATCTAGGAATTCTATCTATACAATGAATTCTGTATAAGAGATAATTATCTTTACTTAAAGCATTAACAGTAAAAAAAAAAAATCCAAAAGAAAACTATTACGAAATATGAAAAATAGAAAAGAAAATTAAAAAGAAAAACGATGTATTGGCAGCCGGATTTCCTCTTCCGACGAAAGAGATATTCCGTTGTTATGACAACACAACATTTCGTCGCATTTCGGCGTCGAGTAATTTCTCTTGTTATCATAACAACAGAATATTTCGATACTAAGAAGGGGAGATCAGTCAGCATGAATGATAATTATATAAACTCGCAGTGTTTATCTTCTTCTTTGATGTGACGTGTCCCAGGATGTAGGTGGTCATAGCCTGCCACAACTTCCTGTCCCTTGTCGCTCTTAATAAGTTTTGTCTTTTTATTATTTCTCCCAAACCCTATTCTACCATCCATTTGCTGAACCCTATCAAGTATGTCACGCGTTGCTTTCCCTCTATCCGTCCTGTGAGTATCAGACTTTCCAAACCCTCTTTCCTCATTACGTGTCCCAGTAACTTCAACAGCCTCTTCCTGATGTTAAGCATAAGTTTCATTTTTGTTTTCATTCTCTCCAAAACCTCATCATTACTCACATGTTTGGCCCATGGTATCCTTAGCATCCTTTTGCAGAACCACATTTCTGTTGCTTCGTGTCTCTTCTTCATCTTTGAGGCGATTGTCCAACATTCGGTGCCATACAGGACGACAGATTTTACGTAACCATTCAGTACTCTTTTCTTTGTTTCCAACGAAATTTTCCTGTCTCTTAATACCCTGCTTAGCTTTTGGAATGCATCTTTGGCCATCCCGATACGTCTTCGGATTTCAGTGTCGCAAATTCCGTCCTTTTTTAGAACACTTCGCAAATGTTTAAATTTCGGTATGTGCTTCATTTTAATATCCCCGACCTTTAATTTGCATTTTGGGTTCATCTTTTTTCTGGTGACCTTGCATTCTGTCTTGTAGTTTATGCTTAATCCTGTCGCTCTCCTTCGCTACCTTCTGTAGAAAGTTTTGTACTTTCCTTTCCGTGTCTGCTACAGTTACTATCATATACATACCTTATATTGTTAAGGTTGTGCACGCAAATGATGAATCCTGACAAGATTTCGAGTTCTCTCAAAATTACCTCGCTATATAGGTTAAATAAGTCCGGCGAGAAGACACAACCTTGTCTTACACTTCTTTCTATTTTTGTATATCTGCTGAACTCATTTTTATCCGTATGCTGACGGTTTGCTGCCAGTAGAGGTTTTTGATTATTCTAATGTCTTTCCCGAATATGCCAAGGTTGCTAAGCAGCTCTAACAGATCCTTGTAGCGTACTTTGTCGAACACCTTTGCGTACTCTATAAAACACAGCATTTGTATTGATCTTTTTGATAACTTTCTGAGCATAAATATCGAGTCTCTTGTTCTGATGTCTTTGACGAACCCGCACTGTTCTTATCCTATCTCTAGCCTGATTTCCGATGTATTTGTTCCAGCTCTGAAGTATTTTTATTTTCTCTAATATGAGCTTTCCGCCCTTAGATTTTATGCAGCCTGTTGATGAGCATGTCTTTTGTCTTCTTTTATTTTGTTATGCATATCTCCTTTATCTGTGATACTCATTCTATTTCTGCACATTTTTCCTTCTTTAGACTATCTGCATTTGTTTCTTAGTTCAATGAGTAATTTTCTGTATTCCGTTCCATATCTTGGCATTGTTCCCTGTCTCCTTTGCATCATGTAGAGAATCTCATTTGTGATCTTTTTCTTCTTCATCCATTTTCCTCTGGAATGATGTCGTTTACTGACGTCACTAAAGCTTCTCTTAGTGTGTCCCATTTCGAGTTTCTATTTCCATTTTGTCCCTCGTATCTTCTTTTCACACTGTCCATATATTTTTCCTTCAGGTTCGGATCGTTCAGGAATCTGTTGTATTTCAATTTAGATGTTGTGTTAGGCTTCTTCAGTTTCCGTAGTTTCATTTTTAGTTTACATATAAAAGGGAGGCGGTCGCTTCTGCAATTGGCACTTGGTTAGGTTTTGCAGTGAACAACTGCATTCCTAAATCTCTTGTTGAGAGTTATATAGTCAATTTGGTTTATAGTTTCTCCTCTTGGCCTTCTCCGTTTCGATAATCGTTTTGGATGTTCTTGGAACCAAGTGTTGGCTATTACCTGGTAATTGACCGTGCACGTTTGAACCCATTTTTTCTCCGCGTTCGTTGTGGGTTCCTAGTCCATATTTGCCATCTATTTCCCCTCCCCTCTTCTTGCATACTTTGGCATTCATGTCTCCCATGATAATTATAATTTCTTGTGATTTACACTGCGCCTTGGTGTTGTCCAGCATAGAGTAGAAAAATAAAATTTCTTCTTCCGTACTTTGTGCTGTAGGTGCATACACTTTTATAACAGATATGTTGAAAGGCTTTTCTTTCAGTTTAACTACAAGAATTCTTTCAGATAACTGACAGTATCCCAGAACGCATTTCTTTATGTCTTGATCTAGTATCAATCCAACTCCTTTTTCATTTTTCTCTCCGCCTGCATATATAATCCTGTGGTTGTCACTGACAAAATCTCCGTTGTTTGGCCAACGAGTTTCACATACACCTAAAATGTTGACAATTAACCTACTCATCTCCTGTTTTACATTTTTCAACAGATCACAATTGTTTAACGCTCTAACGTTTCATATCCTGAGTGTTTTGTTTGTTTGATGCGAACGGTCTATGGATGACGGTCATTTCGTTCCTTTCCAGGCGAGGGATCAGTTCCGAGGAATTTTATCCCCTTTACGCCGTTTATACTAACAGTCGCTAGATGACGGTCAGGTGATACCTGTTGCACATGTCGGTCCTTACCAGGCGAGGAGTTAATTCCCATAGACTTAACCCCCTTCACGCCGTTAGGTTTCATATTTTGTTTGTTAATTGTCATGATATTTCTTGAGATTAATAGTAGAGTGGTTTCCCGTTACCTTCTCCACGTTGGTTTATGGAGACACCATCTCTAGTTAGCTGGCCGTTGACTCATCGAGAGCTCTTCCCTTTATTAGGTCGTATTTTTCGTCCAACTGATTTGCTAACAACCCGCCCCACTCACAGGAACATGAAGTGGGGTAGCCGGTTTAGTCGCCGACAGTGAAATACACACTTACCTAAAAACATGTATACGTACCTGTGAGCTGGGTAGCAAAAATAAAATTCTTGTCCTTAACTACCATCTGTTAATGCGGAAAGGGTTTATAGATCGACGTTGGATGGCGTAGAGTGGAAGAAGAAAATAAAACAATTATTATGTTTTAACTAAGTATAAGTCCGACGGAATATCCACTCTTTGTAACAGCGTTCTCATATTCCCTTGTCAACTAGTGCGACCCCAATCATTTAACATTACGATAATAAAAATATTATCAGTATGCAATGTATATATATATATATATATATATATATATATATATATATATATAATTATTTATTTAAGAATATGATTCCAACACGCTACATATATTGACTCCTATTTTCTATATATTTTTCACACACACACACACATATATATATATATATATATATATATATATATATATATATATATTAGAAAAGATATTTTTGTAGGTACAAAATTTTTAATGATCGAAATATATATAAGACATTCTCCTCCCCACCAAATTAATTCAATTATTTACAAATACGTTTGTCGTTGCGGAGCCAACTACAAAGGGAGAACAACTCAGCGCTTAGACTTGAGAATAAAAGCCTGCTTCACCTCCTACGTTGTTTGTGTTTTTGTTTTTTATTTTTTTATTGTTTAATATGTCTTGTAATATTAAATTTTATACTTTTTATTTCGATCATATATATATATATATATATATATATATATATATATATATATATATATATATATATATATATATACAGGGTGTCTATAAAGTTTGTGTGCATTTAAAAAATATAACTTTATTTGTATTTGCGATAGAAATAATTTGTAAAAAGGATTAGAAAGAAGTAAATCTATATATTTTAAGGTTTTATTGAAATTTTATTCAATTTTCCACACGTCCTCCATCATTAGCAATACAAAGTTTAATACGATTCACGGAAAACATTTGCCATCTGATTTACAGTAATGCCTGAAATCACATTAGTTATTTTAACTATACTTACAACTAGGTACATTAAACTTTATAACATTTTTTATAGATTATTTCTATCGCAAATACAAATATAAATTTTTTGTGTACACGAACTTTATGGACACCCTCTATATATATATATATATATATATATATATATATATATATATATATATATATATATATATATATATATCATATAAAAGTAGCAGAAAGTAGACATATTAATTTCCACCCACGGGCAATATACTGTTGGCCTGTTAATGTTGGACATACAATCCCCACCTGTCAAGATGACTGACGCTACATCCCTGAGACCAATGTGCAATTCTGCCTTGTAAGGTTGCATCTCTGTGCTTTTTTATAAATACTTTCATGGTAGTTGTTTGAGCTCTTCACCGTGGTATTTAGACTGTAGGAATTTAAGCTCAATACTTGACTGGCGGCGAAATCTCATCAATTTACACTTGAACTAGTTATACGTAGCCGTAACTTCTATGCAAACAGTTCCTTATCTCTCACTTCTCGCTCCATGATTTCCAGCAAACTTTAATCTGTAAAAATTTGTATGCAATGTCAATCGCTGTCCTCATGATTACTCTTTTCTCTTTCTACCCATTACTAATGTTTCTGTTCCTAATTCTCCCAAACCCTGTAACTCCTTATATGTTAATGGCTGTATTGCCTTGCTTGGGGTGATACCGATGCATTTAAACCAGTATGAAATCGTATCAAACCTAATAAACAGCAAATTCGTTGAGAGCACGAATGTGATACGTATATCTAACCGCAAAAAAGCAATTAAAGGTGATGCAAGCCCTTATATAATGAAACAACCCATAATAATATTATTTATGAGCACAGTCACAATATCATGGCCGTATTTGGAATAAATATTTTTATTTTCAAGAACGTTTTTTTTCTGTCTATTATAGTACCTACACACACACACACACACACATATATATATATATATATATATATATATATATATATATATATATATATATATATATATATATATATATATTATGGCAAGGAATAAGCGGAATGTAAAGGACATAATTATGAAAACTAAGAACTAAAACAAACAACCGGTTTCGTCCCAGTACTCCTCAAGTTTGATACACTGGGATTATTTAATCATAAACTTAAAAACAAAAAAAACATTCAATGAGGGGAAAAAAAAAAAAAAAAAAAAATTTATATATGATAGAAAGAACTAGAGCCCAATCACATTCAAGCCCAACAAGCAATCTCTCTGCTTACAGAGAAACGGTCTGCGGGACTTGATGTAAATGGACTCAAGAACCTTCAAATGATATGCAGAGTGTGACTTCGCCAGAATGGAAAAACAGTCAACACTCAAACCAGCAACACATTCCCTGCTAGTTATAGCGTGTTCTGCTATAGATGACCCGGATGTATTCACTAGTTGGCTTTTGTTAGCGGCCGGATTTAAAATTCTGGGGGGTAAATGTTGTTTAATTCTAAAATCCAAACGCTGAGACGTTCTGCCTATGTAGTCACATCCGCAACCACATTTAAATTTATATATAACTGGATTTTAGAATTCGAATTTGCGCCCCACCTCTCACCTTTGCATGAGGTCCGACGTGCTTTGGACCGACTCGGCCACAATGGGAGTCGCCAATCAAGCAAGGCTGAATAGTGCCTTTAAGCGAAAATGATTCTCGTCACAGATTCTCGAATGTTTTAAATCTGCTCAGTTTCGTATCCAAAAGTAAACAAAGCAACTTCTAAAAACGTAAATAATTTTTAATTTATTAATCCAACAAATTTTTTTAATTACTTTAGACGTTATTTATAGTGGATACCCATATTTGAATAGACGTTCCGTTTATTCTAAACAGTATATTTATTTTCGTCTACCGACCTGAATATATATATATATATATATATATATATATATATATATAGTGTAACCCGGATATAAGAGACCCGGATATAAGAGAAATCCGGATATAAGAGAGATTTTCTCTGGTCCCAAATTAGAGCCTGTGTTAATGTATATAAATTAGACCCAACCCGGATATAAGAGAAACCCGGATATAAGAGACTTCTTCTCCGGTCCCGACAACTCTCTTATAATCGGGTTACACTATATATAAGATTTCTCTCTCTCTCTCGCACACACACACACACACAAACAGACACACACATTCCCCCCCCTCTCTCTCTCTCTCTCTCTCTATATATATATATATATATATATATATATATTCTGACTCTGACTCAATTTCGAGTAACGCTGTTGCTTGATTTATACTCAAATATGGTTAGCGTGGTTGTGGCTATTAATGACTGTTAGGGTCTTACATTCTCTTGCCCAAATGTGGCAATATTAGGAATCTTTTGCAGTTGTTACATTCCTTTTTTGGTGAACGTTCATATGATTTTTTAGTCCATCAGCTGAGGCACATATTTACATCTACAGACAGTAGAAATGCTGCATAATGTATAATGAATTACTTTCTTCTGTGTGTGGCAACTTTGATGATTTTTTTTAGCCTTACCTTATTTATAGAGACGCGATCACGTTCATTACACGTGAGATCAAATTCTGTACCAAAAGTGAGAAAGACTCTTACGAAGCCCTCTCTTAGGTTTTTCATGCTCAACAGAATTCTGTTCTATTCCTTGCTTTCGGCTACCCTCCAAGACGAATGATAGTGAGCTAGACATTTTACATGATGTTGGCTTCTCTAGTGGGGTCATACATTAATTTCGAATAAGGTGTTGTGTATTGGAGCCAGGGAATCAATGTGGTGTAGGCAAGATGTCTACATCCCCGTATTCTTTGGAAAGCTGAAGGTTTAAAATAGTCAACGGTGACGTCACGTGTAAAAAGATACAGTTGTTTTAAGATTTTTTTTTTTTTTTTTTTTACATATATATATACGCTTACTGAATATATCATACACACTTCCAGATACCGCCTCCTCTGGTGAAAGATATTTTATTTTATATTAAGCTATACAAAATAATTTTTTTGGAAATTTCATGAAATGAAATAAGTAGGGTGTAATAGATATAAAAAATATTTTTACCAAGATTTTTTTATTTCTAAACAAAAAAAAAATTTTCTAAAATCATTTTATTCATTTGTGAGTAATTCCTGAGAGTTTCATTTTCGCAAGAATTTCCAAATCAATATGTTTTCGTCAGAAAAAAGACGCTAAAATTTTCTATACTATTCTTTGACCACCACCACCACTGACGGAAAAATACAAGATTTTTAACCAAAATTTCGGATGTTCGAAAATGGATAAAAAAAACATAATTTAATAATTAAAAAATCCTTTTAGTCTTTCCTCTTAATAATTGCATAAAGACTTTGACGATAAAAGCATTTTTCATCATGGTATGCTATTTTTTTGGTGAATCAGTGGAGTTACGCACACACAAATATATATATATATATATATATATATATATATATATATATATATATATATAATTTATTCTATGTTAACCAAATGAACCTTAATTATAAACAGGATGAAACAGCAATTAAAAAATAATTCATCGGTACATATCACTCAACGATCCTAACAATCATCTAAAATCTATCATCTACTATAAAAAGTTTAAAGCATCTAATTCAATTATTACCGACAACGCATGGCCTCATAAATCCTCCCTGTGGAAAAATAACGTTGTCTATGAATTCTCATGCCCGTTGGGAGATTACATCTCCAATACAAAAAATAAAATAAATGAAAAATTATACTTACATGCACCAGACTCTCTCATAGATTGACCTGCCACCTGTCGAAACTCAGTGCAATCCGTGCACACATCGACCAGCACATTATGAACGACCAAAATATAACTATCAACACCCAATGCAAGGAAAGATTAAAAGCTCTTGAAGCTATATTATACAAAATAAACAGCCCACATTAAATATATCATTCACAACAGGAGATGGTACCTTGAAGTATTTATGATATAATTCATGTGTGCATATATTAGTAGTAAAAATATAAGAAAATAAATCGCTTGTTTGTGTGACCTCGTTCTCAGTACCAGCTACACATGACGTCACGCTAGACCATTTGAAACGTCCAGCTTCCCAAAGAACACCACGATGCAAACAGATGAATTATGCCACGCAGATAGCACCTCGGTTCTAGATAATGACTGTGAAAGTTGAAAGTACTTGAACAAAAATAAGAACTTTGAGCAGTTTATGCAAAGCACAGTACGCAACAACTTATCCGAAAATTGGAAGAATATAATAAAAAATTATACAGACAGACCTTGTCGTCTTTTTTTTAATCAAACTTGTTTGGTTAACGATGTATGTATCATGTGTTACACGTTTAGGATTTTAAAAAATGACTCTGGGCAAGTGTCAGTGACTCAAAGAAATTAGAAAAATCGCTGCTACTATAAATGCCTTGGCCTTGTGTTAAATTTAACTGACCTAAAACAATATTCAGCTACTTTTTATTGTTTTATTATCTTTTGTAAAATATGTGTAAGTGTCTACAAGTGTGTACCTAAATAAATAATTACATTTCTGAGTTTTATGATTATTAACTGATGTTGAAAAAAACGTGTCTACAATTTAAATTGTCCTGTACTGTTCGGAACATTTAAAAAGAAAAGACCAATTTAACAATTAGAAAAAAAAATCTCATAACCCTCTACCTCGAGTGACTCTTCCGCCTTGTAGAAGTTGAACATCATTGTAAGAAAAGTACAAGTGTGTTTTTGTCTCTATTTACCTTAAAACTTCCTTTTTGATCTCATAGTCCGTCCACGGTATTCTCAGCATCCTTCTCTAGAACTATATTTGTGTTGCCTCATGTCTTCACTTCACCTGTAAGGAGATTATCTAGCAATCCATGTAGAATGATCGATATTACACTTCATCACTCTTTATTTTGTTTCTAACGAAAAATTTCCTGTTTCTTAATACTTTGTTTAGGTTTTGGAAGGCATTTTTCGCTATTCCAGTGCGCGTTCACATTAGGAAATTTGGTTCACTGTGTCATACTAGAAAGTTTTTTCTCGATAGAATCTATCTTACATGTTTATACGTCTACCATTCGTTCATGCTTTGAATATTGCTGTCAAATCTGATCTGGTGCTCCTGCAATATATATATAGATTCTTGATAAGATCTAAAGAATATGCAATGTTATTGGTCCTGACCTGGCATCTCGGCTTCAGTCACTTTCCAACCGCCGTAATGTAGCTTCCCTGTGTCTTTTCTATAAATACTTTCATAGTATATTGTTCTGAGGGACTTTCCTCTATGCTACCTAGACTTTATGAATTTAAGCGCAGTACTAGACTGGCGGCAAGGTCTCATCATTTTACTGTTTAAATGGCTAGATGTAACCGTAAGTTCTATGTTAACAGTTTCTTTTATCGCTTGTGGAACTCTCTTCTGGCTTCTTGCTTCCGAGTTAATTTTGATCTCCAAAAATTTAAATGCAGTGTCAATCGTAATTTACTGTTTTCTAAATTATTGTTCTCTTATTACTCTTTCTCTCTCTCTCGCTCTCTCTCTCTCTCTCTCTCTACTTAATAGTGTTTTTTTCTCATATTCTGTAACACTAGGTAATTTCTTGCTTTTCAGTGTTTTTTTTATTTTTTAAAAACATGTTCTATCATCTTCTACCAGATTAGTTTAAGAGCCATAAATGTGTGGTGCTTGCTGTAAAGCAATAGTTAATAAGACTCATTACTATCGAGATCAATCATTACCGAATGCTTCATTTTTATTGCCTTCATGTGAATGCAGTAAATATTTCTTATTCTCTATTCTCTTTGCTATTCAGATCAGTATGCTCATTTTGGCCGCTGTATTCTCAGGCCTTCTTTACCCTGTCTCCGTATATGGAAACTTTCCTGGAATTTCGAACCCAGCCTTTCATTCTTTCCATGGTGTGAGATTGTACTCATTCAGCTTTCGGTACGTGTTTCACGTCAGATAATCAGATAATATCCCCAGTCTTATTCGGCTTTGTGTCACTTGTCCGTTTCTTCTACTAGACTAGAGATACAGAAGTATCGTAGAATAAAGTGTTGCTTAAAATATATCTGTTTTTTTTCTGGCAGTTTTGAGTTCAGTCCCTGTGTTTGGTAGTGCTAATGCTAAAAAGTTATTTAGTCTGATTCAGAATGCGAAATGTGAACCATGTGTCTGATTCAGAATGCGAAATGTGAACCATGTGTCTGATTCAGAATGCGAAATGTGAACCATGTGTCCGAAATTCCAAGAAAGTTACCGAGTATGACAATAGATACCTGAAGAAGGCCAGATGGTACAACTGTCGAAACGTTATAAACGTAACAACCAATATTAGCATACTGGTCTGGATAGCAAAGCATATAATACAAATACGATTTGTTGGATGACATATTGAATAACTTTATACAAGTTTGGCTTGATTCCAAACTTATTATTGGTGGGATTCTGAGAACTTTTAAATTCAATATTCGAAATTCCGAGATCAAGTACCATTTCTTTGAGAAAAACGCAACTATGTCAGCTATCCTAAGCAATCCGTAATACCTTTGCGGTGTTTTTCCGTGTATGACAATAAAAGTATTACCTAATAAAAGTATTACCTAATAAAAGTATTACCTAATGCTAACCACTTTGTTGTCGTAGATATTTTAATGACATTTCCAATAAGTAATAATAATGCTTAGAAACACAATATTAGAGTGCCTTGCATGGAGCTAAACTCACTGACTATTTCCAAGTGTTGTCTTGATTCTATTTTCTAGATGTCCAACTATTTTGGCCTCGTGTCAGTCAATACTCCGTTAGACTATCTTGTGATACATTTGCGACTCTAATGGGTTACAGCAGCGGTCTTCAACCTTTTTGCGCCAGTGACCAGATGTCATGCAAGAAAATCTTTCTACGGACCGGGTGGAGGCGATAACGCGTATAACAAAACACAATAAACCAGATAATAAAACAGGAAAAAAAAGGTTTTATACTTTCTGTGTAGCCAAGTACAAAATAGTCCACAACACGGTACCAAATGGTCCACGGCCCGGTACCAAATGGTCCAAGGACCGGTACCAAATGGTCCACGGCCCGGTACCAAATGTGCCAAGGTCCGGCACCAAATGGTCCACGGCCCGGTACCAAATAGTCCACGCCTCGGTTCCAAATGGTTCAAGGCCCGGTTACCAAATGGTCCACACCCCGGTACCAAATGGTCCACACCCCGGTACCAAATGGTCCAAGGTCCGGTACCAAATGGTCCACGCTCCGGTACCAAATGGTGGTTGGAGACCACGGTGTTACAGGACTCGTGGTGTGACGATCAGTCAAAAATGGATTCAATAAACACCTACAGAAAATTTACGAACATTATTTCTTGAAGACTTTCGTTTTGGTGTAAATTTCCAACTCAACCTGAGTCGACATTACTTTGGAGACTACTCCTGTGATATGCATGTCGATTATTGCTGGCTGTGCCCGGGGAAAGCTCCACCGTATTCAAACTTTCAACTTGCCTATTGCGATACAAATGACATATACATCACGTCATAGACCCACTGCTTAACTAGACAGTGAAATTATTCTGGAAAAACTAAGAGTTTGTTTCAATTAGTTTTATGATGTCAACAAACACTCGTTGCCACATTAGTAATGTCAACGAATACTCGTTGTCAATTTCGTAATGCTCGTTATAGTAGAGACATTGTAATCGCAGATACAACTATAGTACGCCGTTGAACAATGCTGGTGTCAGACGCCTTCGAATAACACTAGCACTAATAGTACTTGCTCGATAATATCCTCTCGAATAGTAATCCTTATAGTGATCTGAATAGAGAAATACTATAGTGAATAGAGTAGAGAATAGCAGTCCGTGTAGTAATAGAGGATAGAATAGAATGACGACCTATTAGACACACGCTACCTCCCATATATGCGTTTCCTCTATGGTCACGTGGTCTATTTAATTCAATAATGGGATGGCTAGTGTTTACTCACTGACGATCTATGTTCAAACTCAAGTGTCTCTAACGCCACTTTATTGCTATATAACAATTAGCAATTAAAATGTCGTTGTTCGCCAAATAATGTCCGATTTTAGTATAAACATTTTGATTTCTAATATATTATTATAAAAGTTGTGCAAAAATATATTACTTATTCTTAATAGTTAGTGTTATCTTTGTTAATTCTATATCAATCTATTTCCGAATTTAACTTATCTTGACGGGTATAAACACTTTTATCCACTAGGCCATTGTTTCGCAGTGGATAAAAAGCGTTGATTTGTTAATTTGGTGATATAGTGGTTGTGAACTCAGTGGAACGAAAATAGTCTACACCCGTAGATTAAATAAAATGTTCAGAATTCCCTGTAGGTTACACGGATCGATATAAATCTGAGGAAGGCTGGGGGCATAACGGTTGAAACGTTGTGATAACAGCAACAAAGATGAGGAAAATAATCCGAATATAAATAGTGTAAATAATCTCCACGTCCTGTTCTCAAGTTAAATTTAGCGTATAGTCCAGCAATATATAAGCTGGTCAGATTACTATGCCATTTGCCAATCCGTTGGCAGAGCTCAATACACATGGCTTAGTGGATAAAGGCGTTAGTTAGATCCAGTGACAGGACCCAAAGGGTGTGAGTTCAATACCCGGTTAAGGCAGTGGAGAACTTTCAGAGGGAAATTAACAGGAGATAATTGACAACTGACATCCATTAAAAAAACCTGGCACGTGGAACTAGAACAGTCTACCCCAGTGAGCGAAATAAAGGGTTCAGTTCAACATTCCAACCACCTGAAGAAGGCCGGAGCGTACAACGGCCGAAACGTTGTAATAAATATGGCGACAAAGATGAGGACAATAGTCCGAATAATGTAAATAGTGCATAAAATGTTTGTCATTTCGGTGTAGGGTAAATTGCTAACGATTTAGTCAGCGTGGTCTTTAGCGGTGAGTTTGATCCTCACTAAGTGCCTCATGCATGTAACATTGTGTTAGAACTAAACTCATAGTAAATAACAATATTCAAATGCAAGATAGGAACAACATAATATTATAGACTTTTTGATATGTAATTCTGTGTGTGTGCGTTTGTGTATGTGTGCGTTTGTGCGTTAGTGCGTGTGTTTTCTCTATCATATTGGCTCCTGTTCACTTAAAGCTGATACATTGTTAAATAGCGAGAAAAGGAACCGTTGCCTCAGCAACGAACATAAATCCATCCCCTTTCTTTTACTTGGCTGGACATCCGGTCGCTGTGGCATAACTAGGCCAACACACCTCTTCAGGAGAGGTACAAACCGTTATTTATTTCCTGTGATTAAGCGCTCTAGATTTTGATGACCTTTGAAGGAGTTTTAACGTCAATGACCAGATCACGCTTTCCTGTCTATCCAGAATGGTGTGTAAATGCAAGAGATCTGTACATGAGCTGAGAAGCACAAAAAATGTCTGTTTCACTGGCCTTAGGCTGGAAAGATGAGACTGGCCACTGAAAAGTCGAAGCAACACAAAGACGACACGACACGTGGTAAACTCAACAACGTATTTTATTTAAACTGCTCGCTGGATTCGTCTTGGATGCCAGCATTTCCTAGTGGGCCCAGAAGTGCTTACAATCATCATCATCATCATCATCATCATTATCATCAATGATGCTGTTATAATATCCCCTCCTAAGGTAGTCTATTTTCTTTATTAATCTATTTATAAATTTTCCAAATTATAAAATAAATAATTACGAATCAAAGTTCGTTTTGGTTACAGTCCAAGGGTGATAACTCACTCACTTAGCGAAATCAAACAGATATTTTGGAGTTTGTATTTTTCGTCCTCGATTTGTTTTTCCAGTACTTTCTCTTGTATTATTATTTGTTTGAAGAAGAAGATCCTTGTAATGATCACTAATTGGTTTATTTCTCAAAAGTCTATTTTTAAAACCTTAAAATAAAATATATTTCCTATTTCTTCGGAAATCCTATTGATTAGTTGTCACAATATACTACCTGTTATCAGTGTCTGCTGACTTGATCGATCCTTTAGTGTTTCAATATTTCTCTTTATCTAATTTTATTCTAGATCTATCTCCTCTTTTTAGAGTTTTTTGGTACATTTCTGGCACCATAGAATCTGTTAAAATTCTTTTTTATTCTGGTTTTTGCCAGTTTATCTCTCTCTCTGATTTGTGTGAAATCGGGCCATTTTGGTAATAACTTTTTGGGATGTAAAGGTAATGTGGTTCTTATTTTCCTTCCCATAATTAATTCAGTGGGACTGACACCAGTGGCTTAAATTGGCTTAATCCGGTATGCCATTAATACTTGAAATGTGTCTGTTCCAAAATTCTCTTAGCTATTTTAACAGCGCTTCTCCATTTGCTTGAGGATAATGTAGACTTAATGTTATGTGTTTAAATCCATAACTGTCTGCAAAATCTTTGAAAGCGTAACTTGAGAATTGTTTCCCATTATCACTGATAAGTTCAATAGGAATTCCCCAAAATGAGAAGACATTTTTCAACTTCCCTATCGCTTGTCATTGGATTAAGCTTTGCTATTTCTATATATCTTGAGAAATAACCTATTGCAGCAATATATTGGTGTCTTTGGTAAGTGAAACTATCTGTACCAATTCTTTGCCATGGAAGATGAGGATTTGTTTGGACGGCATATGTTATAAAACGAGCAATTTTTTAGATACTCATCCAACTTTTGATATATTTTAGGTCACCACACCGATTCTTTGGCTCTCCCTTGGCATTTGTTTAGTAACAAGTGACAATTATGAAGTCTTCTTAATATTTCTGGTCTAAGTTTTTGAGGTATGACAATTCTGTCTTGAAACTAAAGTAAATTATCTTGAACTGACAACTCATCCGGCTTTGGAAAATATGGCCTTATGCCTTCTTTTATTCTTCCTTCTTTGTGTGTTCATCCATTTAGTGTGAGATGTATTATTTCCTGTAATACAGTGTCCTCTTGAGTGACTATTTTTATTTCATTTAATTTCTTATCCGATGTGGGTCATCTTTGCTGGTATTACTATCAGTGTCGAATAAAGGACTTCTTGATAGTATATTCAGGTATAACTAGTAGCTTCCTTGGAACGTGTTCTGCTACGGGGTTATATCTTCTCAGTTTCATCAGAAGTCTTTGGCGCCATAACGGGGTATTGTACAGATCATGTGTGTTTATTAATGGTATAAATGGTTTATGGTCCGTTAACAGTTTAAAAGGATTCGACTCCAGTGACAAACTTTTCATGTGCCAATACACAACTCAAGCACACCTCAGTTTGTTCGTATTTTCTCTCAGCGCTATTGAATGTGTGTTTGAGGCAAATGCTATTATTTTTAAATTTCTATATATTTCTTGAAATAATGCTGCTCTGAGGCCATAACTGCTAGCATCAGCGCTAACCACTATGGATCTCGTTGGATCGTATAGAATTGGTGCTTGAGTTAGTAATTCCTTTACTCCCTTAAAATAATTCTCTTGTGCGTAATCCCACACAGAAACAGGGGTAGGGAAGGGAGTTCCACAGGCGAGAGGTGCGAAACATGAAGCTATTGGAGTAGAAGAGGCGACTAAATTTAACAGTTTCAACAGCGAAAGGGTGAGAGCGGGATGCCAGCCTCGTAGGGCGCTTGAACTAATGAAGTCAGGGAACCAGCGAATGCAGCTCCTCGGAGCAATTACCATGAAAGTATTTGTAAAAAAAGACAGAGAGAGGCGACGGAACGTCTGTGAGAGAGGGACTGCAGACGAGATGCCAGGTCAGGGCTAATTATATTGCATATCCGTCTCTGGATCTTATCAAGAACCCCGACGCAAACAGAAGGGGCACCAGACCATATATAGCAGCAATACTCCATGCAAGGGCGAATGGTTGATTTTTAGATCTGAAGGATCGATTCCGGGGAGAAAAATTTCCTGGCGTGGCACAGGGAGCCAACTTTCCTTGCGGTGGACGAAGCTATTGACCCAATGTATTTGTTCTATCTCAGGTCAGTAGACAACGTGAGACCGAGCAGCTCCAGAGAGGCGCTTTCTAGAAGTTGAGCGTCAGACATTCTAATGGAGGGCACGGAAGGTTCTCTGTGGTGATTAATAGAGAGCAGTTTTGTTTTAGTGGCGTTAAAGTTAACCAGCGAATTACGAACCCAGTTCACAACCGATTGGAGGCCCTTTTCGAGACGAACGACCAGGTTAGTTTTGTCAATGACACTAGGTTTGTTTTTGAGGCAGGAGTAATTGTAAGTGTCCTTTTGCAATAATTCGGTCCTCGGCTGTACTGTTTCAGATAGGTTTGGTAAGAATTTTCCTAAGTATCTGGCCATGCCAATTACACAACATAATTCAGTAAATGCAGGCAACTCCTGAAAAGTTTTTAGTCTTTCCTTGCTAGGTTGAATTCCGTCTACAGAAATTATGTATCGAAAATATTCTAGTCGTATCTTTTTTGAAATCACACTTTTCTTTATTAAGCTTGTGTCCTGTTTTTTGTAATATTTTAAGAACAGTTTTTAGTCTTTTCTCGTGTTCTTCTATTGTCCTACCATAGATGAGAGCATCGTCGATAATTGTTTCGACTCTGAATATTTTTCAATACTCCTGACATTTTTCTTTGAAAGATTTCCAGAGCTGATGTTATGCCAGAGCAATATCTTCCAAAAGGAGTAATAAAAGTTGTGAGTAGATAGCTTTCTTTACTTAATGGAATTTGGCAGCACGGGTAGCATCAAATTTAGAAAAAAATAGTTTCATTTAGTTTAGGCGAAATAATCATCAAAATTTGGTAGCATGTAATGTCCCCTTTCCACTGCTAGATTCAGCTTCTTCAAATCTACACATATTCGGACGTTTCCGTTCTTTTTATTACGGGTACTATAGTCGCACACTAATCAGTTGGTTGTGTAACCTTTTCAATAATTCCCTCGTTTTCCAATTTATTCAATTCTTCCTTCACCATTGGTAAAATAGGGAATGGGACTCTCCTAACTCTTGTTACACAGTAAGGTAAAGCGTCTTTTTTCAGAATTATTTTCACTGGATCTCCGTTCATACATCCTCCGGCATCAAATGAAGTTCCCTCTTCTATTTTGTCTAAACGTTTCACTAAATTCATTTTTACAGAGGGTTTTTTTTTTCTAGGAAATAAATTCTCTTCATTTACACATTCAATGACATATATCTCCAAATAATATTTTCCTTACCTTCTTCTGTAACGGTATTAAATTTTCCAGTTCATTGGAATGCTCCTCTAGGACTTGTGAAGATGCCATTAACTGGTTTTAATATAGATTTTTGTAAGTTTCGGTTGAGATAATGTTTATATCGGCACCTGTATTGATTTTAAATTTCACTGCAGTTTTACAAATTTTTATATCACAGGTCATTTAAATTTGTTTCTGTCAGCTTTATTAATATTTTTTTCTTTATTTAATATCTGTATCGTATTCGTTTTAGATCTGCAGCTACAGCGAACTGATTCACTTTCGCTGGACAGATTTTAAAATGATATTTTTACGGCAATTTTTGTTGTCGTTTCCACATTTTCTTTTCGTATCTCGTAGGTTTATCTGGGTCTTTGGTTCGTTTACATATTTCTCGTGGATTTCTTCCATTTAACATTTTATTTGTTCACTACGCCTGGTCATCTCCGTAGCTTTCTCGAGTTTCAAATCAGGAATTAATTGTAATCTTTCGGATAGGTCTTTATTCTGAAGTCCTATCACAAGACAGTCTCTAATTTGATCATTTTTCTTTGGAAACTTACATGATTCGGCTAATTCGTACAATATACGAATAAAGGTTTCCATTATATATTCCTCTGGTAATTGAACTCAAGCACAGGATTGAACAGACATCAGAAAAAAGTCATGGATGAGAAGTCATAAGGTATGAATTGCTGGATAAAAATATAAATCCAAAAGAAAATAAGTAATGCATTTATTTAAAATAGGCAATGTTTTTAATATGCATTATTTTCATTAATTTAATATAGCTTAATAAAACCCATATTGAATTATAGCATTGAAATAAGTAATATTTTAATTAGCTACTTTATTAAAACAATCCTGTACCCGCCATACGACGCATTTGCGCATAGGGGAATATAACGAACCCAACTGGAATTGGAACTTGGCTCTCCGATTAACAATTTCGGGCCATCATCCATTATACCAACCGCGCTTCCAAGTTTGCAGCATTTGGTATTCCTCAGTGGTCACTCATCTAGGAACTGACCAGGCTCAACGTTGTTTAAATTAGAAACAACAATAATAATAATGTTTTTTGCAGACTTTTACTCCGAATACTATTTCAAGACTTATCTATGTATACCCTATAATAATAATAATAATAATAATTATTATTATTATTATTATTATTATTATTATTATTATTATTATTATCCTTCTTCTTCTTCTTGGACATGCCAATTCAAACTGACATGGAAATAAAAGCCAACAGACCTGATATTATCATAAAAGGCAAGAAATTCAGGAAGTGTATGCTTATAGCAGCACCAACTGAGAGAAATACCTCCATAAAATTACCGAGAAACTGTCCAAATACAAAGACCTGGAGATCGAGATTAACGGGATGTGGAGGAACGAAGACTGAGACTGTACCAATAGCAAATAGAAGCTGAAGGCCTCGTAAGAAAAGGAATGAACAGTTTTACTATTAGTGTCCCAGGTAACATCAACATAAAGTTGCCCAGAATATAGCCCTATTAGGAACATCCTATATACTATAAAAATGCTATCAATTAAATGACAATTCTCCTATACGGCCTAAGGACCATAGTTTGAACCCGGCTGTACAAGATACAAAGCAGGAAACGTAACATACACAAATAATAATAATAATAATAATAATAGTCAACATGATTTTTGGTGCCAAGAAAGACAACACGTATTTTTAACTAATTTGATGGTGCTAATTCCGAAAACGACCTTAGTTTTTCATGGTTAGCTATCATTTTTACTGTACTGAAATTGCTCGTTTTTGGGAAAAAGATCAATTTACGATCTTGGCTGATCGCAAAATTTAGTTAATAAAGTTCGTAGACGCCCAGAAAATTTCATGTAGGCCGAACAATTTATGTTAACCACCTGAAATAATCTATTTTTATAAGAAAAAGGTGTTTTTGAGTCAAAAAATTTAAAATAGAAGCACCGAATTTTTCCAATTTATCGACAAAATTCAAATTAACTGATAAACTTTATCAGTAATACACTTTAGTAAAACTGATAATTAAGATTACATCAAAGAAATGAAACTCTAAAATCTTCTGTTTGATATTCATAAATTTATCTCAAAACTACGGAAGGAAACCAAGCATACTGAGTATTTTGTTTTCACAGTTGGAAAGAAGCGCCAACTAAAGACATCCCAGTTAAATGCACCTATTCCATTGTATATGATACTGCTGGAGTATCAAAAGGAACTTGAATAACATTGAACATGACAGACAATCAAGAAAGAGAAAATATTTACCATAGTTCTTATGTTCACCAAGAGTTTATTTCTGCTGTTAGTTTATTAAGTGATATGATGAAAATACCTGTTCGTCTTGATTTATTCAATCGTGATATTTTTAAAGACTTAGGGTTTCATTGTTAATGCAAAAATAGTATTTCTCAATAAGCAGCCCAATATTTGTTGGTTTAAATACGAATTGAGAGGTTTTTACAATTTTATTTTGAGAAATATTGCCATCGGTCAATAACATATATACAGAAAACAAATGAAAAGAAATGTTTTTTCCCAAAAATAAGGCATTTCTGTACAGCAAAAATGGTAGCTAACCCCCTAAAAAGTAAGGTCATTTTCAGATTCAGCGCCCTTAAATTAGCTAAAAAAGATGTTTGGTGCCTCGACACCATTTAAATTTTTTTTGTTGACCAGTGTAATCTAGGCTTATGAGTACCGCTCACATACTCAGAAAAACTCTCTCAATGTAATCAGCAACTTTCTATAACTTGGTAAAGGATTACATCAACAGTTACATTTAACTAAATTGCTGAGATGGGAAAAAAAAATTTAGTATAAAGGAAATTTACATTAACCAGAAAGAGGCTTACAAAGAAGCGTCTCTCTCTTTTTTAAATTTGGGTTTGTAATGTAACTATAACAAAAACATTTTGATTTGATTTTTTGCCTTGAAAAAGTCGGAAGACGAAACACGTCGGCAAAAAATAAAATTTTTTTTTCCAATTGGCATCTTATACTATATATATATATATATATATATATATATATATATATATATATATATATGAATAAATAAATAAAAAAAGTAAAACTTATCTTAGCTGGGACTTTATCAAAGGCAAATGCAAGGATTTTATTTTCTAACAAATATTTCTATACAAGAAAATATGTCATTGGTTTTAAAAAAAAATTAATTTAAAGACGCTCATAAAACATTCATCAGATTAAATTCAAAAAGTCTAGGCAAGCTATGGAGGACACCAAGTTACACAATTCATTATCCAATAAACGAAAGAGAGTGAATGATCTTCTTATATATATATATATATATATATATATATATATATATATATATATATATATATATATGACTATTCAAATCTCTTTGACAGTATATTCTTTATTTGCTAATCCATACTGTTTGCATAATTGTTCTGGAGTATAAAACGACCCGGGCGCTGTGATACAGGACATAAAATTACTATTAAAAATAAACACTTCTCAAAAATTAATATCGTCAAGATTCGTCTTCTAGCAAAGGTATTGGTATGCATCATGTGTTCCTAATGAAATTAGGTACCTCCACTTTTTTGCTAAAAAAAACATGCCATCATGAAAAAAGGCCTCAGACTTGATCAAAACAAAGTTTTATTGTCGAAATTTTTATGTTATTATTAAGAGGAAAGATCAAAGTATATTTTATTATTTTATTAATTCTTTAATCCTTTCTAGCTTGCGTCAGCGATGGATTCAAAGATTACTATGGTTAAATAACACATTGATTTGGAAATTCTTGCAAAAATCAAATAATTGTCGGATTTTAATGAGATTTCCAGGACTGGATAAATTTATTTTTTAAATATTTTCTTTAGAAAAAATCATTTTTTCCATAGCTACTTAGTTTTATGAGGTTTCGAGAAATTTTTATTAGTTAAAAGCAGGACACCTTGAAGAATGTAAATCATCAATATTTTTTCTTCAAACATCAAGTTAATCTTCAAGTTAATCATTTTGGTTAAAAACACTTTTACTGTTTGCTTAAAAAAGTAATTTCTGTGATATTTTAAACTTAATGTAAATAATATTTGCTTCAAATCAGATTAATTATGCTTTATATCAGCTAATATTCCTCAAATAAAATTTCAGACTAAAAAAGGGCTCTAATCAGCTATTTTAGCAAAAACAATGAAAATCGATTCCAATCAATATAATTTCTGTTTGAAATACGCCAGGCTATTTTGATTACTGGAAATAGTAAATTTAATCTTTTAGCTTTCAAATAGAGTTAAAATGAAAACTTGAAGAATGTTTTTAATTTTTAAAAATTAATTTGAACCTTAGACATCGCGATTTTAGTGGAGGTACCTCATAGATACCCCCACTTTTTCGATAAAAAAGAGCACTGCATAATGAAAAAACTCCCAAACTTAATATAAACAAAGTTTTATCGCGAAAATATTTGTTATTATTAGGAATAACGACAAAAGAATTTTAATTATTTTATTAATTTTTTTACTCCTTTCTAACACGTTCGAAATTTGGGTTAAAAATTTTGTTTTTTAACATAATTTTGCATATCTACCCAATACCACGACGGTGATGTTTGGGTGAATCTTGTAATCCTTTGATGTATCTTGTTTCCAAAAAATGACTGGTGCTGAAGTTTAAAAAATGCATAAAGCAGTGTAAATGATTTAAGGGACATTTTTGCGCCTTCTCTTCCGGTAAAATAACACAGAAATCAAATAATTTTTGGATTTTAATGAAACTTTCAGGACTTATTCACAAATGAATGAATTTATTTTTTAAATTATTATTTTTATAAAATCTTTGCAAATATATTTATTTTATTTTTACATCTGTTACCCCCCACACACACACACACACTTATTTAATTTTCATGAAATTTCGCCTTCCAAATTTCTTTTATTAGTCAAACGCAGGAAATGGAGAATGTAAGATACAATGTTTTTTTTTTCAAACTATTACCAAATTATAAAAATCTGTTCGAGTCATAATGTTTTACAATAAAACTATTTCATTATTTAATTAGATAAGAAATTAATTGCTCTTAAAAAAAATAAAATAAGGACATTATAAAAAAGAACATTTTTTTTCGATGAATAATGAATTTTTACGAGAATTGTTTTCATTTTTTTTGTAATTATAATAATTTATAAAGTTTCAAAAAAAGTTTTAAAAATTCTTACAAGCATTGAACTCGTTAGGTTAAGTTATTAACTGAAGACTATATTTACTAAGCAAAATTTGAAAAGCTTAATACAAATCAAAAGGCCCATATATTTTTTAAATAATTTTAATTCATTTTACGTGTATAAACGTACCATACACGACATTATGAGAAAATAAGATCGATGATGATAGTAAATTTAAATTCAATATTCCTAAAATTAAATTCCGGAAAATATTTCCAACAAAAGAAGATTACTGAGTATTTAAAAATTACATAAAAAAGCGTTCACCCATCATTTTCTTAAATTACGTTTTGACAGGTCTCCGTAGAATAATAATAAGTGTCAACACCTCGTAAATCACTTGAGTGATTTACGAGGTGTTGAGAAATTAATTTATTTTTACATTTTGTTTTAAAAATCATTTTCTTTGTCAGTATATCTTATTTTTGGAAGATTTTTTAATAAAGAAAAATTCATTGCGCTGACAGATGGCTAAAATAGGACATAGATCAGCTACTTTTAGCCCCCAAAAATGAATCGATTCTAACCAATAGAGTTTCTGTTTGAAATACATGAAACTGGAAATAGTAAAATAATCCTTTAGGTTTCAATTAAAGCTTTTTTTTTTTTTTTTTTTTTAAGCATTGAAAAGCAAGGCGTAAGCCACTAAGATGCAGGGGTTGCAGAAGATTTGGAGCGAGAGCAGATAGGAGTGATAGAAGAAAGGATGAGGAGAGGGATAGTGGATAGATCAAGGTAACTGGAGATGTCGATTGACATTACATTTGAATAGTTGAGATTATACCTCTCAGGGAAACAATAATTGGGAAGGGTGTTCCACAGGCGGGAGGTGCTAGGTATGAAGCTATTGGAGTAGAAGAGACGGCTACATTTAAAAGTCTCTACAGTGTAAGGGTGGGAGCGGGATGCCAGCCTCGTAGGGCGCTTGAATTCATGGAGTCTGGGAACCAGTGAAAGCAGCTCATCGGAGCAATTGCCATGAAATTATTTGTAGAAAAGACAGAGAGAGGCGACGGCGCGTCTGTGAGAGAGTGACTGTAGACGAGCCAATTATATTACATATCCGTATCTGGATCTTGTCAAGAACTCTGAGGTAAGCAGAAGGTGCCTCAGACCATATATGGCAGCAATACTCCATGCAAGGTCGAATGGTTGATATGTATATTTGAAGTATCGATTCCGGGGAGAAAAATTTTGCCATACAAAAATTTCATAGATACATCCACGGCAGATATTTTATGCTTGAAACGGATCATAAACCACTGATCACTATTTTTGGTTCAAAGAAACGGTTACCCGTTTATACAGCAAATCGTCTGTTAAGATGGGGAACCATTCTTCTCAATTATGATTTACACATAAAGCACTTATCATCCAAAAATATAATTCATGCAGATAGTTTATCAAAACTCGTACTGAGTCAAAAAGAAAGATTCGAAGAATCAATTATTGCAAATATCAGAGCAGATTATTAGGTGAAAAGCATGGTAAACAACATTGTAAGAGAGCTACCGGTTACACTAAAGGAAATTAAAAAAGAAGCTGACAGCGATGATTTCATTTAGAAATAAAAAGCAAAATGGTAGCAAATTAAAAAAAGTGCAGGAGATTTATTCAATAGGTGACGGAGTTTTATTATATGGTGAGAGAGTAGTAGTAAAAAAAAAGTTGCAGAAAAGAATACTTAGGGAATTTCCATATGGGTCAAAAGGATTAATAGAACAAAAAGTTTAATGCGAAGCTTTTTGTTATTGGAAAGGAATGGATGTGGATATCGCAAACATGGTTCATCGATGTAAAAGGGTGTGCGTTAGCAGCTAAGGCACCACCTTATAGTACACAAACCATGGCCCAAGACGGATCATCAATGGACAAGATTACACATTGATTTCGCTGGTCAGTAGAAGATTTTTACTATTTAATAGTGGTAGATAGCTTTACAAAATGGCCGGAAGTACTACGCTGTAATTAACGTCAATACCACAACAACTTTTTGCATGAACTATTTGCACGGTTCGGTGTGCCAGAGTGTATTGTGACTGACAATGGTACACAATTCACTTCGAAGAATTTAAGGAATTTTTGTGAGTTATATCAAATTAACCACATAACGACGCCGCCGTATCATCCGAGGTCCAATGGACTCAGAAAGATTTGTCGAACTTTAAAGCGAGCTCTGAAGAAAGCCTCAGGAGTTCCAACGGAAAAGGCGCTTCAGCGATTCTTACAAGTAACAGGATCACGCCAAACCAGAGAACACACATGGCACCAGCTGAACTAATGTTCGCTAGGAAAGTTAAGTCAGTGTTTGACAAGCTTTTGCCAGGAAAAAAAATAGAGTAAAGAATACCATGTATACAGCGAGAAAAAGATACACCCCGGAGAGAAGGTGTTTTCAAATGGAAAAAACAACGTTGAGTTCTGGAAAAAAGGCATAGTTGACAAGAGAATCGGTGACCTGATTTACATAATTAAAGGGCCGAAGAATACTCATAAAAGGCACCAGAACCAACTAAAAAAATGTTACGTTATAGAGCATGAAGAGAGTATACCGGATGAGGAGGAAGATCCCATTGAGGTAATGTATGATATGTTTCAAATAGAACCTCCACAGAATACTCCTGAACCAAGAAAATCCGGTAGGAAACGGAAGTTCACGGACCCATTGGACGTGAATCCAAAACAAAAAAAATATTAAAATTAGGCGGATGGACACATGCATATTTGCAAATGGATCTACAAAGAAATAGCCATAATCATCAATCTATATATAGGAAGCCAGTTGAAAATCCAAAAGGATTCCAAGGCTTGGGAGGGGGTGTTGTGGTAGGATCCACCTAATTTACATAGTGGAGGACCGACCATATAAATATGGTTGGTACCGGGGAAGACGAGGGAGGAATCAAGAGATTCAATCCAGAGACTCTGCCCGACTGCGACTAAGTCAACACATTCTCCAGGAACGGTCTTCCCAAGAATATACAAAAGACTATATGTAAATATTGTGTACCTTTCTTGTTTCAATACATTTTGTTCTAAGTACATTTTGTGTTGTATTATTATTCCATGCATTAGTCAAGCACATCTATCTATCTATCTATCTTATCTATCTTATTCTGTTCATTATCTATCTAATCAGATATATTAACAGCGATTGGCTTAAAGAGACCAAGATACGAAAAATACATGCATAGACAAATACAAAGTTCCGAGTGGTTAAACCGTTTGTTTTCCAACCATGAGACCCGGGTTCGAATCTCAGTTGGGTCAATTTGTCAGGAAGGTAGCTTCTTAATGTTATCGGTCTGTGGTAGATGACCTTACCACGTGTTGACCCAAGCCTTGTGAACGAATTTGGGTAGACGAGTTTGTTCGACGTTGGTTGTGCTAGCAAATTAATGAACGCTTGATAATAATTTGCAAGCCCCAGAAAACTCTGTAGCATCACCACATTAGTGGGCGTCGGCATGTCTCTAATTGCAATGGACCTTTCCGGATCTGGACATCTGCCATTTTTGCTGATTATGTGCCCTAAATACTTAATTTCCTCCAAACCAAATTCGCACTTTGACTCTTTTGACTTTAAATCCAAAGTCCTGAATCTTTTTAAATACTTGATTGAGATGCTCTCGATGTTCGTCGACGGTTTCGCTCCTTACTATGATGTCGTCTAAGTAAGCGCACACAAAGTCTAAATCATTCAACATGACGTCCATAGCTTGTTGAAAAATGGCTGTTTGCCACTTTAATACCAAAAGGAAGCCTGTTGTACTTGAATAACCCTCTATGCGTGTTTATCCCTAGTAACTTCGAACATTCCTCTTCGACGGGAATTTGGAGATAGGCATCTGATAAGTCGATTTTGAAAATATAACTCCACCATTTAGCTTGTTAAAAATCTCCTCCGGACTCGGTAACGGGTAATGGTAGTCCATAATTACTAAGTTCAACCCTGTCAAAAAAATCGACGCAGACTCTGACTTGATTTGATTTCTTTTTATGCACACAATCGGCGCAGCCCATGAATTAGATTCTACTTTCGAAATAATTCCCATTTTTCCAACCTATCAAGTTCTTCGTTATTTTTCTCTACACTTGCGAAAGGCACGTTACGTTTCTTTTTAAAAATTGGCATAGTATTTTCCTTTAATTCAGATTTGGCTTCAAACTTGTTAAATCTTCCAAGACCAGGTGTGAAGGTTTCCGGAAACTTTTTCTTTAATTGATCTTTAATGCCCTGTCTTGTTTGCGTATTACTTTCTACTTTTCTGCAGAATGAGTTTAACGGTTTATCCCACAATTCGAATGTTTCAATAAAATCTGTACCCATCAAGTTTTCTCCATTTTTCAGAATGAAAACTTTTATTTTTTTAACTATCCCGTTCAATTTCATGGGAAGTACAACCTCGCCTTCGAATTTAATTTCCTTTCCAGTCACTGTTCGAGCGCGTTTCGTTGACTTCATTATTGTAGGCCTTTTTAAAATTTTCCATGTTTTATAGTTCATTATTGTTAAATCTGAACCCGAATCGAGTTGAAATTTGATATTCGTTTTAAATATTTCAGTCGTCACATACTTCCTCAAATCTCTATCTGATTTGATATTTGAATTTGTTTGTCTAATTCGGCTATTGATTTTTTTTCGTTTTACATAACGACCCTTTGTGACCATTCTTGTGGCACACGAAACATTTTTTATTTCTATATGGGCAATTTACCTCCCAGTGTCTTTCGTTGCAACGTCTACAATGCACCGTCTACAATTATATGGTGGAACCTTTTCTTTCTCCTCATTCTTTTCATTTAATTTTCTTGTCTATTTTTAAAATACACCTTCGATTTTTTTTACTCCAATTTTTTTCTGCACTTTAAAGTTTTGTTCAGATTCGAGTTTAGACAAAACTCTACGTCTTATTTCGGCACTCTTACTGGATACCAGTCCTTGAGCAAAATTAAACACTTGAATTCTTCAACCGTAATCTCTGCCAATCTGAAATTGTCACAATGTATATTCACTATAGATGCATATGTTAAGTAATCCTGATCGTCGGATTTTAGCGACATTCATGCATAACCATCGCTTATGCCAAAGCGACATATTAACTTCAAACAACTCCTTTAGCAATTTCACTGTTTCCGAAAATTTCAATTCATTTGTTCTTCTCGGTAGAATAAAATCTACAAATTTGCTATGTTCCGCTGTACCTAGCTTTCTTAGTAATAGACTGACTTTTCTTGAATTCGACCAGTTTTCACAGTCTGTGTAGAAAATATCTTCATATCGTTTAAAGTATGCTTCAAACGTTTTTTCTTCGTCTGGCCCATAGTTGAAAGTTTCCAGCGAATTAAATATGATGTTATTAGAATATGAAGAGTTTCCTTCATTTGTCTGATTGTTGTTTAATTTCTCCAGTGTTAACTTTTGAATTTCTAAAACCTTGATCTGCATTTCTTCCTGTTTTTCCAGTCTTTCCTCTTGTTTTTCTTGATATTTTTGCTGTCTTTCCTCTTGTTCCCTTTGACGTTGCTGACTCAACTCCTCTTGCTTTTCTTGATATTCTTGCTGTCTTTTCTGTTGTTCCCTTATTAATAAGGCAAACTGTTCACTTTGACGTTGCTGACTCAACTGCTGGGATTTGACTAACTCAGCTTGATTTCAATTTAAACTGGGCTTTAAATAATTCCGATATGACTTTGGATAATTCATCCATCTTTAGCTGATAGTGTTCATGCAACAAAGAATGCAATTTTTTTAAATTGTGTATCCACGAATATAATATAAATTTGAAAAAATCAGAAACAACTTACGACTTTTTAATTTTATGTCTTGCTTTATAAAATATTGTTGATAAACAAAAAAAAAAATAAATTTTTTTTTTTTAAAGTTCGTTACCTTTCAAAGTCGACACGGTGTATTTTGCGCCGCCTTTTAATTCCATGCATGTTTTTGTAGTCGGCCGGTTTTTTTTTTTTTTTTTTTTTTAATTCACCGTTATTCGTTTACGCCACCTTTCAGCTTTTTTTTTCTGAGTGAACGTTCCTTTATGCTTAGTCGTCCTTTAACGAGTTTTAAATATCCAGAACTTGAAATCCTTTGCCGTTCCATTAGCTGTTGGACTTTTAATTAATAATTTTTTTTTCTTCAGCCTGGATTCTTCAAAAAGACTTGTCCCAATTGTTGAAGGCTATCAATTATCAATTCTTTTTTTTTTTCCGTAACGTAAAGTTCTTACTACCTCGTCGCCATTGTTGAAACTTGACTAATGCATGGAATAATAATACAACACAAAATGTACTTAGAACAAAATGTATTGAAACAAGAAAGGTACACAATATTTACATATAGTCTTTTGTATATTCTTGGGAAGACCGTTCCTGGAGAATGTGTTGACTTAGTCGCAGTCGGGCAGAGTCTCTGGATTGAATCTCTTGATTCCTCCCCTCGTCTTCCCGGTACCAACCATATTTATATGGTTGGTACTCCACTATGTAAATTAGGTGGATCCTACCACAACACTATCTATCTATCTATCTATCTATCTATCTATCTATCTATCTATCTATCTATCTATCTATCTCATTCTGTTCATTATCTATCTATCTATCTAGCTATCTATTTATCTAGCTATCTATCTGTGTTAATCTTTTTGCTCATCAGTCTGTATCTATATTTTGTCCATCTGTCTGTTCGTTAACTAAAAAAGAAACCAAGTTCAACATTTAATTTTTTTTCGCAGATACCACAGTTGAACGAAATGCTCTCATGGAAAAGATATATCCGAAAATTAAGGACTTTTGTCGAGAAAAATATGGACTGGAATTTCAGGTAAACTAAATGTTTCTTGTCCGAAACCATTTTTGTTTTAAATAAGCCACTCGTTTATTCAAATTTGATTAAATCTTATGTAATTCCACTACTAACGTCAGTGTAGCTTCAGTAACTCAAAATGAAGGATAGGAAAAAAAAAATAACATACAATTAATCAAGAATTCTATCAATTTTTCTAGCTTTGTTACATTGAATATCATTCTTTTCTATTTATTTGACACCAAGCATTTATGCAACTTGAGTGCTAATTCTTACAAAAAATTAATCAACCCGAGGACTGGTCAAAATCCTATGTTGCTTATAAAACAATATCGTGTATGCGAATTGAACTGAATTTTTCAAAATGATTTTCATAATTTTATTTCATACACATTTATGATTTTTCAAGTGTAAGAATAAATTTAATTCGGTATTTTTAGTTTAATTTCTCAAATGATGTCAATTTCTTCTAATGGCTGTTGATATTTCCAATTCTTGCGATGTTAATTCTGACTTGCAGAATCGAGAATATTAAAGGATGAGACAAAAAAAATGTCGCTTGTTTGTTGAAACGTAAATCGTAATGAATACTTATTTTTAAAAGAAAATGCTTGTTTGCTTCAAATTTTTCCAAGAAAATTTCGGGTGAATTTAAACAACAACATAAACATAGCCTAATTAATAAAATTAAAAAAGAACATTTCAAGATAATTAAATAATTTTAGATATTTTAAATCGTTATTTAGAATGCTATTTTAGACGTGGTTGATGACATTTAGTATACTAAATGTCATCAACCACGTCCAAAATTCAAATTTTAAGTTTATATTCCTAGTGGCTTGCTATGACATGTCCACAAACATTATCATTTTCATCAATAAAACAGATAACTAGTTTAGTATCCGTAAAAATATTTATTTAAATATGAATCAGTACTTCTATCAAGGAAAAGTATATTATATATGTGCACTGTGTCTAGTAGCAAAGTTAGTCTCCGGCCTTCTGCCGAGGATTAGTGTAGTATGTACCTTTGTGGACGCGTTGCCGAGTGGTTAGAACGTTCGCTTTGTGACCATGAGACTCGGGTTCGAATCTCACCATGGTTGATTTGAGACTTTGGAACGTGCCTAAAAACCATACTACGGGTTGACTCAAGCCTTGTGAGTTAAATTGTGTAGTTGAACACCTGGTGGACCGTCGATAGCTGTAGTAGGACGAAGTCACAAGTCATCGCTAGAACAATTACAACTGAGTGGTGAGTTCGATCCTCGCTGGGTGCCACCTACTTTCGGCCTTGTGCTACATCTAAGCTACGCTTGGAAAATCACTATTCTTGGCTGTTAGTTCACAATTTCTACAAATTAAATTAAAAAAAAAAGAAAACCTGAATATATCAACTCGAAACGTAAGTTATGATACATGTGAAAATAACTAATATTATTTCATGTTTGCTGGACAAGTATATAAAAAAATACAAACACTCAGAAAATTTAAAGGTTCCCCACCCTCTCCATACCATCTGCTCCTCACGAGAATATTGGCACAGAAAGTTTCAGGATTAATCTAGAAAAATTAAGTGGTGATGGAGGCCATCTTTTTATGGTAGAAACTATCAGATATCGTTGGCGTGTTGGCGCTTGCATAGTACACTTCCTGTTTGGCAGAACGAGTAACGATATTTATCGCATGAAACAATGTCATTTCCTGTTTGGCCCTACAGGCTGACAAGCAGCCCACATAGTCAATGCTTTACCGATTGCTTATTTTAATACGTCTATTGACCGATGATTATGAAACCGACTTCTCAGCCAGGCATACAATTTCAAAATTAGAATATTGAAAGTCATTTATAATGAATGCTGAGAATTCTTCGAAGAAATATTCTCTGAACTTGGAACCTGCTTCAACGGGAAAAATTTTACATCTTTATTTCTGTGCAGAAACCAAAAATATTTAATCACGTAAGACATTTATCGTGTATTTATGAAGGAACTTACTCACACACACACACACACACACATATATATATGTATGTATGTCATTCACAGTACTATTTAGCTGTATCACAGCTCCTCAGTGCGACTAGACGTCCAAATGCTTCAAGTCAGGATCGAAAAGCGACCGATTTGGTATCAGGCAGAGTTTCTACCACTGAGCTATCATCATTCGGCAGAAAGAATCAGCTAATTCTAGCGTATTGTTTTTACGCATGTAAAACAAATGTAAACTATTCGCCTGATGAAGGTCACAAGACTTGAAACGCGTGTAGCAAAATATACAGAATGAAGTATATATAAAAAAATCCACATTATAATCAAAAACGTTTGCGGCTTTTTCTCTCTTTAAAATATATATGGCTTTTTTGTGTTATCATCTAACATATCTTGGGAGTGTATAACTGTAATCGTAGCTTTCTGCAACCTTTGCATTTTTTTTTTTACATGTGAGAGTTGTGGCAGGACAAATCGTGGCTGATTCACCACGACAATGTACCTGCTCACAACGTTCCTGGCCAAGAAGAACCTAACCGTTCCGAGAAAACCTCCCTATTCACCTGAGCTTGCTACGTGTGACTTTTTCTTTCCCACAAGATCTAGCGAATCATCAAGGGGACACGATCTGAAGACGTAGAGGCTATCAAGAGTGCCGTAACTACGGAGCTGAGGGGCATCCGAGAAGAATCCTTCCAGCAGTGCATAGAAGCGTGTCAGAGAATGATGGAAAGTTTCTTAGCTTAGTCTCAAGAAAGATTACCTTTGGAGGGGAAACAATGTAGGCTGTTGTTTGGAATTGTAAAAATGTTTGTAATACCAGTCCCTTTACAGAAAAACCTCGTATATATATATATATATATATATATATATATATATATTTAAGAGGTCTGTCTAAAAAGTAACAGGACTGGGTGTGCTGTGTGAGCCCTGGGTGAAAGAGAGATAAGCAAATTGATTTTTTTTTTTTTGTGGCAGGACAAACCGTCCTGGCTGTGAAGAACATTGGCCATACTGGAACAACCTTTCTAATTCCCCTGATCTTAGTTCGTGTGACATTTTTCTTTTCTCCATACTCAAGGGGATCATCAAGGGGAATCGTTTTGAAGGCGTGGATGCCATCAAGGGGGCGTAACGACGGATCTAAAGGGCATCCAAGAAGATTCCTTTCAACAGTGAATAGAAGCGTGTCAAAGAATGATGGAAGAAGCTATTAGACTCAAGAGGGGATTACTTTGAAGTTTGATGTTTGAAATTGAAATAAATTTCTTGTGACACCAGTGCTATCACTTTTCAGATAGACCTCGTATATATATATATATATATATATATATATATATATATATATATATATAACAGAGAATGTCTGTGTGTATGTGTGTCTGTCTGTCTGTGTCATACCTTTTCACATCCAACCGATTTTGACCAAACTTGGCATATACATTGTACAATCTAAGAGATAGGTTCTTAGCGTAGAAAAATCGATAATTTTTAAAGAATCAATAATGGATAAACCCAATAAAAAATCGATAAATTCAACTTTGTTCACCTGATTTCTTTCAAACTCGGTATGTAGGTTACTTACATCATGACGAGCTCAACGATACGTCATTTTTATTTCTACGCCACTGCGTTTCGCGAAAAATGACAAAATTTCAACACAAATCGATTTCAACACAAATTTTAAACATAAAAACTCCCTCAATTTTCAAGCAATCTAATACAAACTTCACTTAATTGTAGCCAACAATAATTTGATTGTTTAACAGTCATTTAACTTGATAATTGAGTCCACCCACATTGTGAAAACCAGCGTAAATAGCGAAAAAATGTCGATTTTTAATAGTTTCTTTATTATTTTTCGTTGATCTTTCAACCAATTTTCATCAAACTTAATACACTAAAAAATTTTAAAACGAATTACAAAATCTCCAAAATAATTGTTGTCTGAAGTGGGTCTTCATGTTGTCTGTTTTACCCCTTCATGTCCTCGGCTAACTTCATATTGGATAAATAGACTACTTCTGTTATATCGGTAACTGCATTAATTCAAAATGTTTTTTAATGAAAGTACTTTAAAGCAATTGATAAAGACTGTTACATCTAAACATGATGCTGTTTTTGATCCATTCTAATTGAACGCTTTTTCTGATCGACCAGCTGGGTATGGCTGCTAGTATATATATATATATATATATATATATGTGTGTGTGTGTGTGTGTGTGTGTGTGTGTGTGTGTGTGGGCTCACAAACAAGAACCGACAAGGTCTGTCTGTTTATTTCTTTTTTCTTTAGTAATTTTCCAATTTTAAAATTAAAAAAAGTAAATCGCCTTCTTTTATGAAACCATCTTCTCATGAACCGTTGCACATGACGTCACCGTAGACTTTCAAATTTCCAGCTTTCGAAAACATTTCAGGATGTAGACAAAAGAATTCTAACTAGAACACCACATCGGTTCTTGAAAATGACTTCGATGGTTGAAAGTAATTGAACAAAAAAAATGACAAAATATGAGCTTCGGACAGTTTATACACTTCGAGCACATTACCCAACACCTTATTCGAAAATTGGAATAAAGAATTTAAGCACACTCTTTGGTTCTTTTCAATCAAACTTGTTTGGTTGAATACTTGCTGTATATATATATATATATATATATATATATATATATATATATATATATATATATATATATAATTTCGCCAACAGTTTCTACGTTTCACATCCATATCGGAGAATGGAGACTACCAGCGATTTGTACAGTCTGTACTTCGTTTGAGGTTTGATTCTGTGTTTATGCGGAAAAGGGTTGAAAGTTTTGTGGGGCACCAGGAACATCTTCTCAACACTGTCAAACGGAGACAAATGGCGTGGTTTGGACACATTACAAGCCACGGCAGCATGTGCAAGACCATCATGCAAGGTATTCGTAAAGGTTGACGTAGGAGAGGACGCAAAAACTGGTTGGATAACGTCAAACAATGGACAAGTATGACTATACAAGAACTGATGATGATTGGCGTTGATAGACCGCTGTGGAGGAAATTTAGTGCGGTATCTGCATTCGGATCCCCCCTACGACTACAAAAGTCATGATGATGATGATGATGATGATGATGATGATAGAAAAATAAAATTGGGGAAAATTTTTGAGAACCTCCTTTGGATCCCAATGATATTCGTACATCTCAAGCTTATATCGCTAGTTTAATCTGCCTTGTGAAGGATGCGGAGTGATTTTTGCCTCGGATTTAAACGAAAAGAAAATAGTGCGACTTACATGTCATAAAGCAGAGTAAATATTTAACGCCTCCAAAACAAGATAACCTTTTCTCATCACCATAGATAACCTTTCCTGCTTGCCATAAGCATAACTGATGCTAAATTCCAGGAGAGCAACACTCTACTCCTTCTTGGCATCACATTTTCCACTGACATCAAGTGGAGCGACTATATCGAATCAATTGTTACATCTACTGCAAGGAAAGTTGGTTCAGTTTGTCGTGCCAGAACGTTTTTCACGTCAGAATTCATCATGCACATTTATAAATCTACCGTTCTTCCGGATATTGAATCTTGCTGCCATATCTGGTCTGGTGTTCCTGCTGTATATCTTGAGATTCTTGACAAAATTCAAAGAAGGATTTATGTTGTAACCTAGAAAGGGTTCTTCAATGAGGAATAACCAAAACGGACGTTGGAAATAAAATGGTAATCTTTATAACATCAACAAAATACAATACTCGCCAGCGGCGTGAATAGGTAAACCACTGATAGTAGTGGACTACATAGACAGCATATTACGATATTTACCTGCCTCCCCACCAGCCCATGCATTAGTATATGCAGTTTTAAAAGTATTTGAATATAGAAAATATTACATATCTATATAATCCCGGATGTTGAATATAACCAGAAACATGGATGAAAGAATTTGATTACTGTTGTAACCTAGGAAAGGTTACTGAATGAAGAATAACCAAAATGGAGGTTGGAAATGAAATGGTAATCTTTATAACATCAACAAAATAAGATGCTCGCCAGCGGCGTAAAGTAGGTAAACCACTGATAGTAGTGGACTACATAGAAAGTCTATTACGATATTTACCTGCCTCCCCACGAGATAGGATGCGACACAAGGCTAAATTTAATGTGGGAAAAAATTGCCGGTAGACCGCGCATATGTGGTATCTTTCTACCTCCCCGAACGAGACTCTGCCGAAGGAGAGGTAGACAGATAGTACTCTCGGCAGAGGTAGACAGAGGTAGACTCGGCAGAGTCTCGTTAAATTTCTCTCTGCCCAAAGGCAGAGAGTTCGACACGGCAAGAGCTTCCCACGCTGCCAGCTCACTCTGCCATCTTAGGCAGCATATTGCCCCTACTTACAATAGAAATTTGAGAAAAAGGCATGAAACCTCTTCTTCCCACCAAGCCATGGCTAAATAGCAGGACAGACCGGGTTATATAACTTAGGATGGAAACTGGTCTACCCCAGAAAGAAATGGCAACCTACTACGAGAAAAATATCTGTCTCGTCAGTCATGTATCGAAAGATACATGATCGTCTAAGCGTGTATCACGCGTGGCACATAACTGAACTGATATAACAGTTTATAATGTAATCGATCCTGACCAGGCATATCGACTTTAGTCACTTTCTCACCGACGTGACTTGGCTTTCCTCTGTCTTTTCCTCAAATATTTTTATGACAACTGCTCTGAGGATTTTTTTTTCGCCTGGTGCTTCATCTACATGTATTTAAGCGTGCTACTAGATTGGCAACCAGGTCTCACCGTTTTACTGTTGAACTAGTTCCATGCAACTGCCACTTCTACTCTAACAGTTATTTTTCTCGCACTTCCCACCTATGGAACTCCCTTCCTATTTCTTGCTGCCCTGATAATTACAATTTTCAAAAATTTAAATGCAATGCCAATAGCTATCTCCCATCTTCTTGAATCATGTTTCTTTATTGTCCTTTCCTCAATACTTCAGATTTTCAATTTTTTCATTCTCTTTTACTTTCACTTTCACTCCCTGTAACCTTCCTGAGTTCTAGTGGTATTATTGCCTTGCTTGGGGTGAAACTATAAAAAAAAAAAAAAACAACTTATTCTTGGAATTAAGTTGAATAGACTCTTTACGGGTTTTCTTACTTACTCCCATCGATTTCCGACTTCGATTATGCGTAAGACCCAGTTGGGGGCTGATTGAATAAACATTTAAATGACGCTAGCAATACCGGACGAAAACAACATTTTGCTTGATTTATGTTTATGCTGTTTTACTGGGGAAATCGTGGGGGGTTCAGCGTAAGTTGAACTGTGTCGCTTCTCTTTAATTGTATTTCACTTGAGTGGTTTGTAAGCTCATTAAAGCTTACTTGGCTGGAGATATTTACTTTAACATGTAAGTAGAAGTGAATAGCAGTAATACATTAAAAAAGAACAATATTTTCTAACCAGCCGTGAGAGTTGGAAAAACATCTGTGATTTTGAAAGATTCTCAAATAGATCTTGAAGTAAATTTTTAAAAAAAGCTTAACTTCTAAAACCAAATTTAAAAAAAAAATGAATATCGATAAAAACTAGCATTAAAAAGGACTATGTTAAGCATTAAAATATTTACGAAATTATCATTATCCCTGAAAGTCTCACGGTGTAGTAATGGATAGCGGCTCGGATTGAGGAATCGGAGAGTCGTGTTCGAATTCTAGTCAAATCAGTTACATTCACTTACGTGCTAATACCCTTGGGAAAGGTATTAATCCTCGTCTTCTCCCCCTCAGCAGGTCACACTGTCTTCTATAGCCTTGGATGGCAACTGGTCTAGGAGAAGGACAACTCTGAATTTAAAACCTGCGGAGGGTCATTTGGGGACCTTGTGGCACGTAGTGTACCAGGTCTCTGTATTCGGTTGGTTCTGCACAAAGCCTTCACCACTATAATCACATCATATGTGCTGGTTGTCGGTTCCTAGGAACTGAGATGCCTGACCCTCATACGTCGTAAAAGGTGTCCCCGATAGACGGGAGAGTTCATGATATATATATATATATATACCGATAGAGAGAGAGGTATTTCATTAAAGACGACTGATTTTTCTTGTGTTTGTATAAGTGGTTTTTTTATGGATATAAAGTCTGTAAAAATTGTCCAAAAGTTCTGTATATCCGAACGCTTTCGGCTATTCTATTAGCCATTATCAAGGATTTTAAAAAAATTTTTAACTTTTAACTGATTGTTTTCTATGTTTCTAGAGTAATGGGAATGTTTTATTATCTTCCAAACACGGTCATCAACAATAACACACCTAAATTACAGAGAATCAATATTATTTATAAATTCACATGATCCTTCAAAACAAATTCATGAAAAATTATATTGGACACACCACAATATGCGTATCAAGAAAACTCACGTTACGCCTCTGTGATTAATTAGGAGTCATTTAAACACACGAAAACCTACCAAACTCCATCGCAACATACTTGTAGAAAATACACGTATAATAGCCTCATCCACATGTAAACAAATGACTAAAAATAAGAAAGGGCCAGCACTCAATAAAACCAACTATGAATACGGCCACAATGTGCTGACCGTGTTTGGAAAATAATAAAATATTTACATCACTCTAGAAACATAAAAAATATCTATATATTAGGTTAATATATATATATATATATATATATATATATATATATATATTATGGATCATATCTGTGTTGTAGATTACTTACGGACGATAATGAGTATGTCCCTATTTATATAAATACAGTAGTAAATACGTAGTAGTCTGCAGTTGGAGATTCATTGTGGAATTCACTTGGCTCACTACTAGCCGTTGTCTACATATTCGACGCGCCGCTGGCAAATCTTATATGTGTTGTTCGTGTCCTAAGTCTTATCGTTCATTACCAACTTTCGTGTGATTATTTTATTCAGTAACCTTCCCTAGATTACAACTGTATGTACGCTTGCATGTATATTAAATGTATATTAGATTGGCGGCAACATCTCATCATTTTACAGTTGAAATGTAAAATGATGAGATGTAACCGTAAATTCTATGCTAACAGTTTCTTCTCTCGCACTCCTCACTTGTGGAATTCACTTCTGGCTTCTTGCTTTCCAGTCAGGTTTGAGCTTCAAAAAATTAGTAGCAAGATCAGTTATCTTTTGTTTTCGTAATTCATATTCTTTTATTCTTCTTGCTCCTTAATAATGTTTTTCTTTTTTTATATTCTTTTACACACTCAATAACGCGCCGCTTCTTAGTGGTTTTATAGTCTTTGCTTGGGGTGAAATGATTTTTTATATATATATATATATATATATATATATATATATATATAGTGCGACTAGACATCCGAATGCCTCAACCAAGGATTGAAACTCAACCGATTTGGTGTCAGTCAGAGTTTCTACCACTGAGTAATTTTCATTCGACAGAATGAGGCAGCTAAATCTAGCATATTGTTTTTACAAATGGAAACAAATGTCAATCAGGCGGAGTGCTCCATTCATTTTACTGAAGAGCTTCGTATTAATGCAGGAGGTTGTTGTTCGTAGAATTAGTTTGTCATTCAGCAGTGCTCAATTGAAATATATTTTCAAGAGCTAAATTATTATATATATATGTGTGTGTGTGTGTGTGTGTGTGTGTGTGTGTGTGTGTGTGTGTGTGTGTACTGAAGCCGAGATTTCAGGTCAGGACCAATAACGTAGCAGATTCTTCTTTGGATTTTATCAGAAATCTCTAAATATATAGCAGGAGAACCAGATCAGATGTAGCAGCAATAGGAACGAGTGGTAGTCTTATAGATATGTAAGATAGATTCTGGCGAAAAAAATTGTCCAGCCCGACATAGTGAACCAACGTTCTAAGTTACAGACTTAGCAGTTCATTCAATATCCTCTTTCTACTTTCATATTAGCTGAAATCGTTAATCTGAGAAGGTGCAATCAGTCACTCTTCAGGGGATTAACATCAGCCATGCTGATTGAAGTTAAAAAGGATTAAAAAGGCAGTTTCGTTTTAAGGTGTTAAAATTAACAAGCCACTCCTTGCCCCATTTAACAACAGATTGCAGGTCATTTCTTTTCGATCAGCTAGAATTTGATCTTATCGAAGCGAACAGACTTACTATTATAACAGTAGTAAATACTATTATAAAATAGAATTTAAACAATGCTCTTATAAACTTATTAATTGAAATTCAATATAGTTTAATTACTAATATAAGTTAATTTAATAATTTGAATAGTATCTTTATTAGCACATCAACGTCCATCGTCCAATTTTCAGAACAGTGGGCATTAATATATTAAAGATTGGCACCTATAATAAATACTGGATTTTTTTTTAATAAGCAGATAATTAATACCGGGTTTTGCTTTTACTTTTCATACTGGGTTTTACGGTGAACATTAATTGGTTAAACGCTATCTTTTAACAACACAGTAAATAAGTTGTACTAAATGCCACTTAAATTGCTAAGGCGCTGAGAAAGCAAATTCAATATTCGTCATTGTTTTACTCGCCTTTGAACGTTATTGATTTTATCGATGTCATTTTTTTTCTCTCAGGTTGTCGATATGCGATGGGGTGTCCGTGACGAAGCTACAGATGATCACATGACCACGCAGCTTTGTATGCAGGAAATCGACAACTGTCAACGTCTTTCCATGGGACCAAATTTTGTGGTAATCAGCTTAATTCTTTTAATTTTTTATGCTCTTTCCGTTGCTTGCGTATACAAATGATGTTATAGTGTAAAAGAAAAAAACTATTCAAATGCTGTACCCGCTTTTCTACGAGTGTTGCCTTGTTCAAGCTATGTTGATTGATTATTATTATTATTTTCATTTTATCAGCGCAATAACATACTCATTCACCTTTCTGAATTTCGTTGCATCACAATGGGTCCAAACACGATTAGCTTAGGAAACCCACAAAGTCAAGTGGGCTCTAAATGATCTGATCCGATCCTGAAGTTTTTATGACTACGTAAACAGTAAAATCTACAAATGAGGCTTCAAAGTATCCACCTGTTTTTCACAAATAGGAAAAAAAACGAAATAGAATAAATAAATAAAATCATTCGGGATCAAGTGCCATGCAGTCGGAAGGCATAGAATTCCCGTCGTGGGTCTACATAATCAGGCAGTATCTTAGAATGGGCAATCAGTTACGAACAACCCGTTAGTATGTGAAAAAAAATTGGGGGAACAGTAGAGTCAGGGGCAGTCAGTGGACGGTGAGAGTGATAGTCGTGTTTAAGATGCAGAAACTGGTGTAGTCAGAGAGGCAGTCTGTGTTCTCACTGAGCAAAGATCTGGTTAGTTAATCATTTAGAGAGAAGACAGTAGTATGTCCTAAGTGTCACCAATCTACACCCCAGACACATGATTTGTGTTTTCTTTTCTCGCCGTAGCGTTATTACACGTTCATTTCCTAAAGTACATCGCAATTTTTGCTTACACCGAAACAAACTGGAGTCCGAACACATAATGATGAAAAACTGACATAGGGCAATTGACAGATAATAAAAAAAGCAACCTGTAGAGATCCTTGATTACTTACTTTCTGAAGGGATATGGTTTTAAAGAAAATTGTATCTATATTAATTTAGTTGTTGTCATGTCGTGGTGTAATGGTAAGTCTCTTGAATCCCAGATCATTATTATTGAGTTCAAACCTCACCAGTTACACAATATAGTTAATTATTGTAAACTTTTTTCTCGAATTTAATAGCAACAATTTTATCCCTTGCCTCTTATTAGTTTTAGATATGAGGTGGTATCAGAAAGTTCTTGATCTTGTATCTCCTGGCAGACTTCATTCAGGATTCCAGTCATATGAGGAAGAGAACAGATTAAAAATTTGGCGACAGAGCTTATAGATGGATTAATGAAGTAATTCACATTCTCTAGCTCTTAACGCTCATCATTTTGCATCGGCACTTGACCGGCTTGGAAACATGTATGTTCGACCTAAAGAATGTTCACCTGAAGCCTGCTAAACAATCGATTTCTGGCAGATACTCTGACTAAACATGGTAGTTTACCTATAATCTGAAAAAAACATTAAGACCATTCTCAATCTCCTAGTGTATAAAATCTATATATTTTAAGATGTATGTTTTTAGAAAGAACACTTCACTTAGCGAGATGAGTTAATGTCCTTCGCACAGTAAGGACAAGAGAGATGAATTAGATTCAGCCCGGTTCTAGGAAGAGGTTAGAACTATTTATCTATTTTATTGCTGTTTAGATTGCAATGTTCATGTCGTGTTTTATTGCTGTTTAGATTGCAATGCTTATGTCGTGTTTTATTGCTGTTTAGATTGCAATGCTTATGTCGTGTTTTATTGCTGTTTAGATTGCAATGCTTATGTCGTGTTTTATTGCTGTTTAGATAGCAATGCTTATGTCGTGTTTTATTGCTGTTTAGATAGCAATGCTTATGTCGTGTTTTATTGCTGTTTAGATTGCAATGCTTATGTCGTGTTTTATTGCTGTTCAGATTGCAATGTTTAGGTCATGTTTTATTGCTGCGTAGATTGCAATGTTTATGTCGTGTTTTATTGCTGTTTAGATTGCAATGTTGATGTCATGTTTTATTGCGGTTTACATTGCAATGTTTATGTCATGTTTTATTGTTTTTTAGATTGCAATGTTTATGTCATGTTTTATTGCTGTTTTCGATTGTTACGATCAATAAATAGAGTAAACGTATTTTGGTCCCTTTCTGTTCATTTCCCTTTAGTATCTCGTATTTATATATTTGGAGACTCCTTGAAAAAAGGAGCAGTTATAAAGTAACAACCCAACAAGGGGATGTAGATAAGTCGATTCCCAATATCTGACTGACTAAATATATAAACATTTGAAACGAAGTCTTTGTTTGTTTGTTTTTTTGAAAAAAAAAACAACTTTCTAGCACGCTCTATTATATTTGAAATGTTCATTGCTTTTTATGAAATTGTACTACGAATGATATAAGGTTTCAAGGAGAGGCACCAAGAGAAAGATGAATTCGCTATGGTAACGAATTCGCTTCCAAGAATACGACATTTTCCCGAGAAAGTTAATCCATTAATGTTCACTGTACCAAGAATGGAACATTATGGTTTATAGATAGAAACTTCTAATTAATAACGGTTTGGTTTGTTTTGTTTTATGGTATATCAATCTCAATGGGTTCTTTAATGCCGACCAGATTTTTATTGCTGGTAATATTTTTTTTCAAAAATGTATTGCTGGTAATATTTTTCTTTTTAAAAAAAAATGTACTGCTGGTAATAATGTATTGCAGGGAATGATTTTTTTCTTCAAAAATGTATTGCTGGTAATAATTTTTCATAAAAAGTATTGCTGGTATTAAAACCTATTTTCATACTTTCATAGTGTTTTAACCCCCCTTTTTTTTGGGGGGGGGGGGTAACTGTTTGCTGGGACCCTGACAGGTGCTACCACCCCGAGTCAGAATTGCCATCAAAGTATTTATAGAAAAAGCACCGGGAAACCATATTACGGTGGTGGAAAAGTGAATAAAGTCAAGCACCAAGTCATGACTAATAATATTGCTGATTCTCCTTTGGATTTTATCAAGAATCTCTAAATAAATAGCAGGAGCACCATGCCATATGTGGCAGCAGTATTCTAAGCATGAACGAATGGTATATATATATATATATATATATATATATATATATATATATATATATATATATATATATAAACAAATGTTTGGAGGTACAAAATTTATAAATAGTTTTAAAAACTAGGAAACCATTGATTTTAATATTAAAAGTCTCTAGGGCCCTTTCAGCCAACATCTCATCAGGAGACAATCGTTGGATTAGTGAAATGAATAATAGCGATATTGAAGAGCAAAAAAGAGGGGGAAACACACTAAAATAAAGAACAAGTATATATACTTGTAACGAGGGAAGGGATCGTGATATATATATATATATATATATGTAAGATAGATTCTGGAGATAAAATTTTCTAGCACGAGACAGTTTACTAAAACTTTCTTAGCAGCTGACCTAGCAATGGATTCAATATAGTCTTTTCACTTCATGTCAGAGGAGAACGCAAGTCCAATAAGACGCAACGAGTCACTCTCTTGGAAGTTAGCAGCAGACATATTTATGAAAGGCAGAAAGAGGTCTCTCAGATGATTAATAGAGAGCAGTTTAGTTTTGGAGACATTAAAATTAATAAGCCATCCATTGCCCCAGTTAACAACAGATTGTGGGTCATTTTTTTAAATCAGCCAATTTGAGCTTATCGGACCGATCCGCCAATTTGAGCTTATCGGACCGATCAGACTAACTATCGAAACAGAAGTAAATGTTTGTGACGTCAACATAAATATCAAACTGAGAACTGATGCCATCGGGAAAAGCCGTTAACCGGGAAGAACATTGTAGCATAGGTACCTCCACTTTTGGCATAAATTTTCGATACCTAAGTTTTAAAATTAAATCTTAAAAATAAAAAATCTTTCTTGAAGATTTCATTTTAGCTTTAATTGAAAGCTTAATAATTAAGTTTATTATTTCCATTAAGTAAAATATTTTGGTTTATTTCAGACAGAAATTATATAGATTGGAATGTCAAATTTAATTTCGATTTCTTCAAATTTTCTTAAAAGCGGCCATTTTCTTAATTTTAAGAAATTTGTAAGCAAAACAAATTTTACTATTTTAAAATTCTTTCAAAAAATAAATGTATATTTCTGACACGTTATTTTAGTAAAATTAGAAAATGTAAAGTTCTGCTAATCTGATTTGAAATAAATATTACTTACTTATAGCATAAAAAATAATATACAACCAATTATTAACGATTGGTCCTGTTCATCTGATCCAACGTTTGATGGACTGCTGATTGACGAAGCGATGACCCAATTGTCAGAAATCTAAGTGAACGTATTTTTTGGTTTTTAATTACCTAGTAATTTTTACAAATTGACATATTTTCCACAATTATTTAATATTTTATTGACTTTTTTTTACCTTTCGTAGATGCAAAAATAAAAAAAAATAAAATAATATCAAATTTTCTTCAATTGATTTTATAATTTAATAACAAATGAAATACCATGATTACTCAATTGAAGTATGACCCACACTAATGTAAATACATAAAATAAAAATATTTAGCGAAATAGTAATTGAGAAAAGTAAAACTTAGTTTAAGCTTTAAACTTTTAAAGCTGAATGGAAATTTTGAAAACCTGTTGAAACGTAATTGAAGCGACCTAATAAAGGGACAAAACTTTTAGATCATAATAAAGGCAATTTCAGTCTACCATACATGAAATAAGGAACGTATTAAGTAAAATAATACAAAATAAAAAATTATTTTAAAAATAGAATAGCTCAACTAAGTATATTAATCTTTTCTATTTTCGATTTGTAAATTGTGTTTCCACTTAATTACTATATCACATCCAGGAAATAGCCCAATACAGAATTTTACACGATTTAAAACTATTATAAATTATTATAATTAAAATTTTTTTTTAAAATTCAAAAATTCATTATTCATCAGAAAAATTTTATTTCTTCAGACAATATTGTCCTTAATATAACTTATTTACAAAAGCAATTAAAAGCTTTTCTAATTAAATAATGTCATAGTTTTTTGGATTCATTATTTTTCAATTCAGAGCAGATATTCAGTTAGAATAGCTCAAATTTGAAAAAAAAAGTGTAGTGATTTACAATCTCCAAGGACTCCTACTTTTAACAAAAAAAAATCAGGAAATAGAAAGGTTTTGTGCGAAATTTCATGATATTAAGGAAGTGAGGGGTAACATATTTAAAAAATATTTTTTACTAAAATTTTCTAAAAAAAAAGATTTAAAAAATAATTTCATTCATTTGTGAATAAGTCCTGAAAATTTCACAATTATTTGATTTTTACAAAAATTCCAAATCAATGTTTTCAACGGAAAAAAGCGCAAAAACGTCAATGTTATTATATAGCCACCGTGATGGCGTAAACAAAACAAGATTTTAACCAAAATTTCGAACGTGTTAGAAAGGATTAAAAAATTTCAAAAAAATAATTAAAAAATACTTTGGTCTTTCATCTTAATAATATCATAAATATTTTGACAATAAAACTTTATTTTTATTAATTTTGTGGCCTTTTTCATTACGCTATGCTGTTTTCCCGCGTAAAAGCGGAGGTACCTAATGTAGGACCAAGGATAGAGCCATTAGGGACACCTGCAAAAAGCCGAAAATATTTACAAAATTGCAACAAACAAATTAAAAAATATAGCAAGCAAGTAAAAAGTAAACAAACAAATTGAAAAAGATTTTTTTTAAATATTACATTCAAATTACAAAATAAAATAAACAAATAAAAATGGCTAAGAAAAATAGAAATAGAAAAAACTAATTAAAAATTAAAGCAAGCAGGTTAAGCATTAATGGTGATTTTCTAAGCTTAGATGTGGCACAAGGCCGAAATTATGGAGCACTAGGTGAGGATCGAACTCGGGTTAAGAATTAATATAAGTAAATGTTTAAATATTAAGAAAATTAAAAGATAATCAAGTTAATTAAAAATTAAGCTAAATAAATTCAAAATATCGGAATAAATAAGCAAATTATAAAAAATGGTAACCTTTTTTATTTACTGATTTATTTTTACGGCTTATCAACCCTTTGCAGGTTATTTAAATCCACAAAATATTTTTAGATCCTAAAATATTTTGGAAATAATAATAATTTACTGACAAAAGATTTACTAATTAACCCATATCTAAGGGAGAGTGGTGGGTTCATAACTTTCCCTAGGGTATTTGCGCATAAGTGAATATAACGAACCCGACTAAAATTCGAACTCGGCTCTCCGATTTCCAATTTCATGCCGTTATCTACTCCACCATCCTCACATACAAGCTTACAGCACCAAGCGGTCACCCATCTGACTCGGCTTAACTTCGATGATCTTATATAATCCCGTATGTCAACGTGAAATGGCCGTAAGTCAAGTAACTTAAGATGCAATAGAAGGCAAATTGAAACGAATAAGTTAAGAAAAAGTAAATTGAAACTATGCTATGCAAATGAAAAATAGGCAGAGAATTTAAAATATCATCTGCAATTAAAAAATAAACAAGCAAATTAAAGAGTAATGCTAAGAACTCTTTATTTCTATGAAAATTAAAATATACCAAACAAAAATAATCAAATAAAAAAATATTGCAGGCTAATTACTACTTTAAGCAAGCAAATAAAAATATTCTAAGAAAGTACAAAGTTAGCCGTGTAAATTAAAAAATAATTAAATGATACTTTTGAAGAGATAAAATAAAGAAACTTCTGAGGAGATAAAATAAAGATAAAATAAACGAAACTAGGTAACAAAATTTAAAATGTGGCAAGTAAATTAGAAATTAAATAAAACAAATAAAGAAGAAATGCAAATTTAAAATACCAAACAAAATAAAAAAAAAATAACATCGTCATCGGCAAACAAGCAATTTAAAAAGTAAAACTTTCATTTATAAAATAAATGGTACGCTAATTAAGAAATACGAAAGTCCAATTAAAAAATACGACGTGCAAAAAAAATATAGTAAATTTAAAAATATAATTAAACAAATATGGTGAACAACTTCAATATTTTACGATAGTGAATTAAACTGCATAGAAAAGAAATGAAAAACTATGGTTAGGAAGCTAAAAATACTCAAATGAAAATAACTTAAAATGTAAGAAAACATACTTACTTATGGAATACACTTAAAAAGTATGGCCATCTAATTAAACTGTAAGCTAATTAAAATGTGCAAAAAAATTAAAATGTAAGGCAGATAAATGAAAACTCGTCTCAAAAAATTATAAATTAGTGCAAGCAAATAAAAATATAGTAAAAAAATTGCGAAAATAATCAGGCAAATTAAGTGATAGAGTAATAAATAAAATAATATTATAATTAAAAAATGAAATAATCAAATTAAAACTTAAGGTAAACTAATTTAAAAATATGGCAAGCAAATTTGTTAAGCAATTTTTTTTTTAAATTATGCAAATTATAATTTTAAAAAGTATAAAAAAGATAAAACAATAAACTTACAAAGGAATTCAAGCAATTTAAAGAAATTATGAAAATTAAAAATAAGAGAAGCAAAGTAAAAATAATGTAAGCAAATTAAAAATAAGAAAAGCAAATTAAAAAAAATGACGAGCAAATAAAATATTAAAGCATGCAACTTGAAAATATTGCGAGTAAAAAAAAAACAAAGCAATTTAAACGTTAAGGCAACTTAAAAATGCAAGCAAGGTCAAAAAATAGTCAAGTAAATTAAAAATAATGTAAAAATAATTACAAATACGATATTGTTTAATGCTCTGTGTCCATTTAAGGACGCTGGCGATTGTGGCTACCCATAATTTCATATATTTGTAGCCCTAAGCAAATAAAACAATAAGATATTATTAAATATAACAAGTAAATAAATAATGTAAGCAAATTAAAAAAAGTAATCGAAAGAAATTAAAAATAATGTAAACAAAAAAGTTAATGTAAACAAATTAAAATGTAATGCAGCAAATAAAAATAAATTTAAGCAAATAAAAAATAAATTTAAGCAAATTAAAAATAAATTTAAGCAAATTAAAAGGTAATGTAAGCAAATCAAAAAATAATGCAAGCAAATTAAAAATAAATTAATATTAATAGCAGTGTTAACTAATTCTAAAGTAAAGTAAGTTAATTAAAAAGTAATTTAAAAAATTTAAAAAATAATGTAAACAAAATAAAAATAACGTAAGCGAATTAAAAATAATGTATACAAATTAAGAATTAATTTAAAGAAATTAAAAAAATAATGTAATTAAATCAAAAAGTAAGGTAAGGAAATTAAAAAATAATTAAAATAATATAAGCAAATTAAAAAGTAATGCAAGCAAATTAGAAGTAATGTAAGCCAATTAAAAACCACGCAGGCAAATTAAAATTTATGCAAAAAATAGTAAAATATTAATACATAGTAATCAATTAAAAAACTAAAACTAAAAACAAGTTAGCAATTTAAAAAATATAGGCAAATAGTTTGTTTTAAAAATACAACAAATTTAAAAAATATTGCAATGTAAAGAATATGTCAAAGAAATGTTAAAATATGGTCGCAAACTAAAAAGTAAAAGACGACAAATAAAAGAAATATGAAGCAAATAAAAGAATATGGGAAGAAATTAAAACAAGTGGAGTGAATGAGTAAGTATTTTTTAACAGAGGATAGAAAATGTGAAATGTGAATATTTATTGGGTTTGCGTAAGAAGATGCATTCTAGCGTAAAACAAAGTAATAAGTAGGAAATTTCAGTTAGAAACAACAACAAAAAGAATGCTGAATTGCTATATGACAGTGAATGCTGGACAATATCTCCACTGATGAAATAAAAAATGCAGGTAGCAGAAATGTCGTTCTACAGAAGGATACCCAAAATTCCATTAGTTGGACGAGTAAATATGAAAGAAGTCTTAAAGAAGATGGTAACGAAAAGAACATTTTAAAAAATAGAATTTTAGAACCTTTATAGCCAGAAGCAAGAAAAAAAAAACAGCTAAAATTTCTTGAACACATAGTGGACAAGGAGGGCTTGTAAAACTTAACCCTCATCGGTCATATCGAGGGCGAGCGAAAGAGATAGTGGGGACAAAGAGACACTTAACTGACGAGTTTATGCGAATGGTTGGCGAGACGGGAGTTGGGAGTTTGGCAAAGGTAGAAATATTGCTAACAGTCACAAGGAATAGCAAGTTCTGGAGAGCCATGATTGCCCACGTACTGTGTGGAAACGGTACGTAGGAGAAGAGAAATAACTACTTTGTTCATTAAATCACGTGTTTTTTTTTGTTTTTTTTTTAATTGTATTTCATTTCATTTCCTCGCCTTACTTTTAATTTGTCTGATTTATATTTTTAATTTACTTGCTTTTCTTTTTTTAATTCCCCCCCCTTACTTCTAATTTGCCTATCTTACTTTTTTCATATATTTCTATTTTTTTAATTTCCTTGACCTCTTAATTTTTTTAATTACCCCGCCTTACATTTAATTTGCCCCTCTCATATTTCATTTATTTCTTTTCTTGTTTTTAATTTCCTGGTCTTAGTTTTACTTTGCCTATCTTGCTTTTTTTTAATATCATCATTTTACTTTAATTTTTTAATGTCCCGCTTACCTTTAATTTGTCTGATTTATATTTTTAATTTACTTGCTTTGCTTTTTTTTAATTTCCTTTTTAATTTGTCTATCTTACTTTTTCATATATTTCTGTTTTTATTTTTTTTAATTTCCTTGTCCTCTTAATTTTTAAATTGCCCCGCTTTACATTTAATTTGCCTGTTTTATTTTTCATTTATTTCCTTTCTTGTTTTTAATTTCCTGGTCTTAGTTTTACCTTGCCTATCTTGCTTTTATTTAATATCATCATCTTACTTTAATTTGATTGTTTTACTATTTAAATTATTTCCTTTCATTTACTAATTTCTAGTCCTTACGTTTAATATTTTCGTCTTACTTTTTAATTTCCCTTTCTTTTTTTAATTCCCTCGTCTGTCTTTGACTTATTAAAAAAATTCCATAGCTTGCTTTTAACTTTCCTGTTTTATTTTAAATTTATTTCGCTTTCTTTATTTTTACAATTTCCAGCCTTATTTTAATTTTCCTTTTTTATTTTTTCATTTATACCCTTTTCTTTCTTTTTTTCATTTCAACGCCTTTCTTTTAATTTACCTGTCTAAGTTTTAAGTTTTAATTTATTTTCCTCTTTTATTAATTACCTTACTTTTAATTTACCTGTTTTAGTTTTAAATTTATTACCTTTGCTTTTTTTTAAAATTCCATTGACTTACCGTATAAATTAAATTCCTTGTTCTATTTTGCTTAATTTATTTTCTTTCATTTTTAATTTCCCTATTTTACTTTTTAATTTCTTTGTCTTTGTTTTTTAAAATTTTCCCACTTATATATATATATATATATATATATATATATATATATATATATATATATTGATAATATTAGTATATATATATATATATATATATATATATATATATATATATATATATATATATATATGAATTTCCAAGAGGATAGAATCCAGGTAGAACTCAATGTCCAGAACAGAGTAAAAATATAATATAAAAGGCTCAAACACTAATATTCCATGGTTATAATTTATTACATTGGAATCGTAATCACGATCCAATTCATCAGACCTAGGTATGTTGCCTGGAAATTCTTATGCAATATCAAGCAAGATTGTTTTTATTTCTATAATAGCAAAATAGCATACTGTTGGTCTTAAATACGGCTCTTTTAAACCTTGATATGAATGCACTGAATTTGTCGACGTTTTAAAGCTCTGAAAATACATTATAAGCTCAAAGATCATCGGGACATTTTTCTCTAGCACCAGCACAGTCATTATTCTAATACGTATTAATTGTAGCCTTGTGCCAGACTAGGCAAAATTCCTATAAAGATCAGGTATATCGTCCGGTTCCCGTTCCTCCATGGTCTTTTGAACAGGATTAGAGGTGTATCCCTTGTTTCCTGTTTAGCATTGGGTATCCAGTTCATTATATTGTCTTCCCAGTCTCTTTCACTTCCAGTAGCCCCTTGCAATCTTAGTGGCATTATCACCTTTGTTTGAGGTGAACTGATTTAAAAAGAAAGAATAACGAATTTTTATTTCGGTTTTTATTTCAGTCTAGAGCTGTCTTTAATAATTTAAAAATATTCTGATCTTCCTTTTCATCCCCCTCTCTCCATCAATCTATCTATCTATCTATCTATCTATCTATCTATCTATCTATCTCATTCTCTCTTTCTCTCTCTCTCTCTCTCCCTATATATATATATATATATATATATAGGTTGGTTAATAAAACAAGAGAAAACGAAAGGCTACCAATGTGGTCAGTGCGAAAAACATATATTTTATATTAATTATTAACCAGAATATAGAAATGAAGCACGGAGATTAATGTTATTAGTCCGGAATTTTCGGGCACGCCTTTGTCCTTCATCAGCGGTGCGAGAAACAAACAGAGAAACGGGGAAGACTCAACAATGGTGGTTCTTGTCCCTGCATGATTCCTCGCGTGCGAAACTTTTTTTGAAAATGATCGGAGGGAATGCATTAGTCTGTTTTGACTTTATCGGTGTGGAAGGTAGGGGAGTGGGATTTTGACCAAAAGGAGGAGAGCGTTGTAAGATTTGGGATTGGGAAGACGTCCCGTATGTGGTCAGAGTGGATAGATTTGACAAGATGGGGAAAGTGTGAAAAGGCAAAAAGGTAATAAAATAAAATGAAAGAGAATAAAAGGATAGGAACTGAAAATATATATATATATATATATATATATATATATATATATATATATATTAAAGAAAAACAGACCATATAATAATTTATATCACCAGAGCCCTTTTAAAGGATGCCGGATCATGAGATAGCACTTCCAAAAGATGAAACGAAAAATTAAATGAAAATTGATGGGTAGTGTAAGTTTTTGTAATTTAACAGAGAGTGTAATAAGGAGTGGTTAGAGAGACATGGTAGAGTTTAGAGAGGGTTTAATTTAATATTTCTCTCAATCATACTTTGTATTGGGGGAGGAGGAGTGACCAGACCTTGACCTATTTAAATATATATATATATATGGGTTTAAAGACCAACAAAAATATTTAACGATATTTGTTTATTTTTTATATATGATAAACCATTTTCTATATGATAGATGAATATATTAATATTAATATATTAATATTAATAAATTAATTTATACATGATAGACTATTTTCCTGGTTTCCGGTGAAATATACACAATAGGTCCAACGTTTAGGGCAGTCAATAATAATTAGTAGGTTTCACATCATCTTGGGTTTGATTTAGCTACCATGCTGAAGCATTTAAGTTATTAGTGCATTGTGTCCCATATTTTTTAGAGACGCAGTAACTTAAATTTTAAAACCCACCTGAAACAAGATTACCATCGGCCAGCTGCAAAGAGATCAAATATTTTAAGGAAACTTTTTGCAGTAATGGATTAATTCCATTATTATTATTATTATTATTATTATTATTGAATATAAACCTCATTGAATATAAAACACTTCAGGAAAATAAAGTTCATCAGGACCGAGCTAGTAAATTAGTTTTAGGTCATTCTTCGAAATTCAGAGGATGGCCCAAAAATATATATATATATATATATATATATATATATATATATATATATAAACCCAGATAATACAATTTGTAAATATAAAAGGTAGAACAAACCGTTATCAGCGGAAAAAACTTCAATAAATAAAAAAGACTAAAAACATCCATGCTAGTTGAAAATAATCAATCAGCACCGCAATGTTTAGTCAAAAGAAAAAAACACCGACCGAGTAACTTAAGCTAAAACGTAAAAATGATCAATACACTGAGTAGAGTAAAAGCCAAAATACCTAGTGAGCCAGAACATACCTACCTAGGTTTCACCTAACGGATCATCAGGGTACTACTGGCAGTAGTACCCTGTTGATTCGTTAGGTGAAACGTAGAAGATAGATTCTGGCTCACTAGGTTTTATATATATATATATATATATTGCATTGTTGAGTCCATGTTTCTCTCTCTCTATTTTATATATATATATATATATATATATATATATATATATATATATATATATATATATATAACTGACTCTCCCGTCGGTTTCGACGCATGAGGATCTGAAAAAACTTAACCAATTCATTCAGTTATGAATTTTGTGCGATAATCTTAAGTGGCACTTTAGAGCCGCAAGTGATTTGCAAAAGAAGCCGCATATGGAGCAAAAGTGAGGATTGTTGGATGGGATCACTGTTAGATTTGTTGACTTTTTAGATCATGCTCTCGCTTCTTTGTATCTAAGCCATGGGCGTCCTACATTCTTGTAACCCTGATCTAACTGGCTATATATTAGGATCTTGGGTAACCTGTCATCAGACATTCTCAAGACATGACCAGTCCAGCACAACCGAGACTGTATGAGGAAAGTCTCGATTCCTCCAATATTACACCTGTTAAACAGGTCTAAATTGGATGACTTGTCTTAAAGACTAACTCTACAGATGGCACGCAGATAGCTCTTATCTCCTCTTTTTTCTCTCTCTCTCACCATATATATATATATATATATATATATATATATATATATATATATATATATATAATAATATAATTCTCTTTTAAGGACTTATTTCTTCACATATCAATGAAATTATTTTTTAAACGTTTGTTTTTTAGAAAATCTTTGTAATAAATTTTTACATCTGTTACCCGAGAAATCATTTTTGTATCAATTAACGTTTGTACTTGTTATAAAGATAGGTCCTCGGAGAATTTAAAACATCAAATATTTTTGGTCAAACAGGGCTCCCAGTTACAGAAAAACTTTTTCTATGAATAATGAATTTTACAATTGTTTTCATTTTTAAAAATGTAATTACAATAATTTATAAAGATTTAAATCTTTTAAAATTTCGATTTAATTTGTAGGCTTAGATGATATTGTTATAAAGTAAAAATTATATTTACTAATCATAAGTGGAAAATTCAAAAACTCCCTGTTTTTTAAAGAGAATTAATTTTGTGTGTGTGTGTGTGTGTGTGTGTGTGTGTGTGTGTGTGTGTGTGTGTGTATAAACGTGCCAATTTTTATATATATGGACGCCCATAGTCATCAGAACATAAGAGTGGTAACTATAGTAAATTTCTAACATTTCCTCAACAAACGTCTCCGTAAGTACGACTATAAAGCCAAAGTACCTAAAAATTAATAAAATATTAGATTACTTTGAATATTTTCCTAAATATATGAGATTATAGGGTACTTAAAAAATTTTAGAAAGAAAGACGCTCACGTTGTATTCGTCAAGTAGTTTTTACAGTTATGCGCTCTTTACTTAAAAATGCCAAACATTAAGCTATTGATAAATCTACCAATACCTCATAAAAGCATTCATCTCGGGGTTAAAAAATGCTTTTCTGTGTTAAAAAAGGAAGTAGTATTTGTTTTAACTCAGATTAATTAAAATTTAAATCAGTTAATCTTCCTTAAATAAAGTTTCAGAAAAGTATATGATATTTTTTCAAGTTTTTTAATAAAGCGAATTGAGTTGACAGATTTATCAATATGGCCGATTTTATCGATTAAAAAAATAATTCCAACCAATTTAACTTGGGCTTAAAATACAACGAAATATTTTGCTTATTGGAAATATTAAATTTAATCTATTAGCTTTGAATTAAAACTAAAATAAAAGATTCACGAAAGATTTTTCATTTTTAAAATGCATTTTAAACATTTGGTATTGATTTTTCGGAGGTACCTATACACACACACACACACACACACACACACACACAAACACACACATATACAGATATATATATATATATATTCATACATGTTTCATTAAATAATATAGACAAGTGTTGTCCATTTATTTTATGTAAATTCTTTTCATGACGTCTGATAAGCTTAATAACATTATCATTAAACGAAGAAAGAAAATCACGTGCAATCATTCAAATAAATGTTATATTTTTTATGCCAATAAAAATAGTTTTATGTAAATGACTTTAATTCCTCTATCAAAAAGGATATATTAAATTAAATTTAAGTAAATAACATATAAACATATCTGAATATGAACTAAAAATAAAATATTTAGAAAATCTATATTATTCCATAATAATAACTTGTGTGTAAACAAAATGACCAAATTAGAACTTTGATCGAATTATGGATAGTTATTGTTGTGCTAAAATTGCAAATTATTAAGAATTGATATAGTCTATAACTTAGATGCAATAATCGTTAATAAAAATATATGATATAATATAGAGATGATAACATAACAATATTAAGAAAAAAAAACGAACAGGTATATTAATAGGCAAACCAGAAAATAAATAATAGAAATTCTAAAAAAAAATTAAATTTAAAATAGATATGAAACCTAAGGAAAACGAAATCAACTTCTTAGATATTTAATTTAACTAATGCTCTATAAAGAAAACACAATAACCCCCTCAATGTACATTGATAAATATTCCAATCTCCTATGATGTTATCAAACAAATATCCGTATCTATAAAATGACCGTTAACAAATTCTAGCAACCTCAAAATATTTAATGAAAATAAAAAATGAATATCTATTAGCTTTAAGAAAAACTGAATATACAAATAAAGTAAGTCCTCGGGTTACGACAGACCCGACCTACGACGATTCATGGTTACGACGCAATATCCATTAATCTTTCTATATTTCTGAGACGCGGTATTATGTACATTATTTACATTATTCGTTATTGTCCTCATCTGTGCCGCCATATTTATTACAACGTTTCGGCCGTTGTACGCTCCGGCCTTCTTCATCTGGTTGGAATGTCGAATTTAACCCTTTTTTTCCCTCTGGACACATGGCACAGTTGATAAAGGCGTTAGTTAGTTCTAGTAACAGGACCCAAAGAGTGTGAGTTCAATGCCCGGTTAAGGCAGTGGAGAACTTTCAGAGGGAAATTAACAGAAGATAACTTATAACTGATAACTGACATCCATTAAACATGGCACGTGGAACTAGGAGTGAGCGAAATAAAGGGTTCAGTTCGACATCCCAACCACCTGAAGGAGACCGAAGCGTACAACGGCCGAAACGTTGTAATAAATATGGCGACAAAGATGAGGACAATAGTCCGAATAATGTAAATAATATCCATTAATTTTGTTTCGACTTATGTTGTTTGTCTTGTACATAAGACATAAATGTCGCGGCGAAAAAATGTATTATATTTATACCCCACATGTGTTTTTTTTTAGTCCTAATTGTGTTTACATATATTATAGAAATGTGTTGTTATGTCCTAGATGGTGAACGGACAGTTGTGTCCCCGACAACTGTGTATCAGACAATTGCTTCCCTGGACATTTGCGTCCCTAGACAAATGCGTCCGGGGATAATTGCGTAACTCTGACAAGTTTTTGGAGTTACCATTTTTTAAAAAAAGTTGTTTAATATAGAAATTTGCACACCAATACCTTTATTTACTCTAAACAAATAGAAAGGTAGTTACCATTAAAAAAAAAAGAGAGAGAAAAATTTCTTTTTTAAAGCAAGAGAAAAAATAAGCAAGTAGTTTTAGTTCACTCCAGCAGTGCGTATCACAAACATATAATAGATTCTGGTTTTTATAGATTATATTTTTATTTGGAGCCCATGGCTAAGTTCCGAAAATCCAGACACTGGTAGGAAAATATTTGCAGACGAGAAAAATTACAGCTACCACTATCATAAGAAAAACGCCGATGAAACAAGAACATATTGCTGGCAATTGTGTAGAGCTATCTTGCAACACTGTTAATCTGTCATTGCATTTTAAACAAAAATAAACTTTTAATGTTTTATTCCTTTTTTAAAAAATTATGATTACTACTTATACTTAAAAAAAAAAGTATGGTAATTGCCTTTAAACGCTTCAAAAATTATCAGAGGTGCGCAATTATCAAGGGAGGCATTTTTCTAGGGACGCAAATATCCAGGGACGCAATTGTCTTAGAACCATCCTGATTATTACATTACTATTTTGTTAGCATAGGTGAGTGACTCAGGGAAAATCGCGGGTACATTCCGTCTTACAGAGAAAATCGTGTTAAGACTCATCGTAGGAATGGAACTCTGCCGTAAGTCAAAGACCCCCTTCTGAATTAGAATAAAAAATGGACAATATAAACAAAAAATGTAGAAGGCGAGATAAAAATTGTTTTTTCCCAACTTATAACAATGAAATTAAAAACTAAAATAAACAAAATATTCTTCAAGTTGACCGAAAAACAATTCCCTAAAATGGTAAATTGTAAAAAAATATTAATAGAAATAATACTAAAAACTTACTGTTGCATGGAAAATATGAAAAAATTAAAAAAAAACAAATATAAAGAATAATTGATATTACCAAGATAGAACAATAATAATATCAATATAGAATTAGTATTAGTAATAATATTTATATTAACAATACTATTTCATGCAATTGTAAAAATATAACTTAATAATATATAAAGCTACGGTTACAAACATTATTAATGAAAAAGAAAAAATTATATAAGAGCAACTGAAAAAATATAAAGAATTTTTTTCGAACGAAAATGATATGCTAGCAATACAACACATTCTAAATATATATGGGAACAAAAAGAAAAAACATTTCTACCAACATCAAATGGAAACTCATAAAAAAGAAACTTCTTTGCAATGCCATCAGCAAAAGCTGTTGATTAGGCTTAGAAAACGTTTAAACAGTCAGTTTCAAAAATTAAAATAAATTGTTAGATAAAATTTATCATTATCCAGTAATATGAACTGTAATTATACTTGCATCAAATCAACCGTGATTTCATATACAACTACATCTTTATGAAAGAACGAATTTAAACTACGCTGACGTAAAAATAACGTATTTTTATAGAAAATCAATCAGTGTCTTTCAAGAAATATATGATTTCTGTAACTAAATTCAATTTTACTATCAAAGTCCCTGACGAGTGGATAGCATATATGTGAAATTCTGAGTCGAGAAGATGAATTAATTTTAGTTTTGCCACCATATATATATATATATATATATATATATATAAATAGGTTTGAAACGGTACAAAAAAGCGTATTAAGGCATTAAAAACTAGAAATATACCAAGATTTTTTATTTGAAGGCCATGATAAGTTTAAAATAAATTTTAATTTTTTTTTTTTTTCGTCCCCTCTCATTCAGAACTGTTAACAGAATTTAGATTATGAGGAAATAAAAAAATCTGTCATGGTAACATGAATGAATGGACAGGAACAAAAAAAAAAAATTTTGATTTTGTTAACAAAACTTAATTGGCCTATAATTATAACATTTAGTTTTAAATTTTTTGATAATTATTATATATATATATATATATATATATATATATATATATATATATATATATGGACTCTCCTATTGTGAACGATAAATGAGGGTCAGCAGTGGATGGTGCCTTTCGTTTTGCAATTATGCATGTTAGCAGGGGCTATCATGGAAAAACATCAGTTAAGGGAAACAAATTTCATTTGTGCTTTCTTAAGTGCAACACTAGCCCAGATTTGCTGCGGCCGACAAAGCCACACTGACAGATGAAATTTGTTAGAGCAGGATTTTGATAGCATCTCTGCTTCAGAGCTTGTCGAAGTTGATCCCGGTGCTTCAGTCTACTGTCTTCAAAACCCTTTAACTTAATGAAACATGTCTTACGTCACTCTTTTCGGTTTGATGCTTGGGTTTCCCAGGTTTTCAAGTCAAAGTTGAGACATTTCAAGTTGTCTTTCAATTTGTCTTTGTAGCGTGTAAGAGTGGACGTCCAACTGAACGCTTGGAATTTGGTAGTTGTCCATACATCATCTTTTTGGTAGACTATGCTCATCCATTCTCACAACATAACCAGCCCACCTTAGTTGTATCTTTGCTTGAATGGTTTCAATGCCTGTGATGTTGTTACATTTCTTCAGTATTGCACTATTTTTTAACATTTTATATCACATATGGGACAAAGACAGCGCATATGAAAGGCCTCAAGTTGATTTATATGCTTGCGGTACGGGTTCAAGATTCAGCACCAAAGGGAAGGACTGAGAGAACGACTAATCTGTATATGTCGATCTTTACTCTGAGAGACAAGTCTTTTCCATAACCTATGTTTAAAATGACCAAATAATGTGCTGCCTTTGGCTATTCCGGATTGGATTTCTCTGTCCATTTTTCCATCAGAAGAAACTGTTGATCCAAAAAACACCTCAACAGTTTTTAATGCCATACAATCAATGAATACGGAAGGATTTATGAGAGAATGAATTGCCTGATACTGGCTGGTACATTAGCTCAATCTTCTTTATGTTGATAGTGAGTTCAGAGAATTTATCAAGAACAGTTTGAATGTCTTCTAGACTGTGTGCCAATAGAGCAGCATCATCTGCAACGAGAAGATCGCGTACCAGTTGCAGACCTAGTTTCGATTGTGCTTTTAAACATTGCTGATTGTACAGACCTCCACTTGATTCGAATTCAATATTGACTCCTTCAGAGAATGCTTTTTCAATCATAGCAGAAAAGAAAAGTGCAAAGAGAAGAGGAGCAAGAACGCAACTTTCTTTGTACCGTTGGAGACAAAAAGGCGTCCAATTGCTCAGTTCCCAACCTTACAAAAGCTTTTATTCCTTCGTGAAAGGAGATAATGTAGAGCATTTTTTCTGGAACATCTAATTTTGACAAAACTTTCCAAAGAGCAGTTCGAGATACAGTATCGAAAGCCCTTGTGAAGTCTACAAAAACAACAAATAGATCCGTGTTTTGTTCTCACACCTTCTCCTGAGCCTGTCGGAGACAAAAGATCACATCCACGGTTCCTCTACCGGAGTGAACTGGGTCTCTGGTAATGCCGATTCTGAGACAAATTCATTAAGCCTATTCATGATGATACGAGCAAGGATTTTACCAGCAAACGAAAGAAAAGATATTCCTCTATGGTAGTCACATTTTCACCTGTTCCTTTTGTGCTTATACAAATGGACAATTGAAGCATCCTTATACTGCCATGGTACTTCTCCCTTTTTCTACATAAGGTTGAAAAATTCACAAATTTTGCGTATCAAGAGTGGTGCCACATTTGTATATTTCAGCTGGAATTCCATCTTCGCCGGGGGCTTTTCCATTTGAAAGCTGTTTGATGGCTTTTTTGAGCTCGAAGGTTGAAAGTTCAGCAGAAAGGCTTTGTACAACAGGTCTCTGAGGAAGATTGTTTATTACTAATTTAGGACCGTAGAGAAGTGTTCTCCCCATTATTTGATAATGTGGCTTTTGCCTGCTAAAAGAGTGTTATCTGAAGAAAAGATTGGTGATAGACCGCTGGAAATGGGACAAAAAACTCTTTTCAAGTTTTGGTAGAATGATTGGATGTCACATCTGTCAGCAGCCTCCTGCAAAGCTTCATCTCCTTCAATTTTCTTGAGACTTTCGCTTGGCTGATTTAAAGGCCCGTTTCTTTGGTAGACATGCTTTGTTTGCCATCCAAACCTGATGATATTTATGCATGTTTTTAAGGAGAGATTTAATTTCAGCATCGTTTGAATCAAACCAGTCTTGATGTTTTCGCTGAACATACCTGAGTGTTTCTTTTACCGAGTCATACAGTATGTTTTGTAAGGCAGACCATACCAATTCAACTACATCAAGAGATAAATGTTTTGAGTCACACAATGTTTGTAAAGAGTCTAATGTTTCCCAGTCTTTCAGCTTCGTTATGTCTACCTTCTTTGGCAGTTTTGCTCGATTGTTTTTAACAAGCTTCTTCAAATGCATTGCCGTATGTGAGGAAACAATTTTGTGATCTGATCAGCATTGACCGATTGCTAATGATCGCATCAGGTTTATGTCATGGCGATCACGACCACGAACGATTATGTAGTCAATGAGATGGTCGTGCTCTGATCTAGGATGTCACTATGTAGCTTTGAAACTAGTTGGTTGTTGGAAAAATGTGTTCGGGATTACAAGATCGAATTCACTGCAAAGAGATAGCAGCAATACCCCGTTAGAGTTGTAAAACCCCCCCCACACACACATATATATATATATATATATATATATATATATATATATATATATATATATATATATATTAGTTGGATTGATGTGAGTTTGTGGTCCTGGATTTCACGATCACTGCGATCATCAGACAAACTGATTAATTTTTTAAATTTTGGATTTGTTTATGGTTGCGTATGTCGGTGTTTTTATAGTAGTGGGAGGAAGAAAATGTAGTCGGAACGCCACTCATACTTACGCATACATACATACACGCACGTTCGCTCATTCACGTACGCAGACATACATACACGCACGTTCCCGTATTGCAGCTAACACAAACATAAACATATATGAACAGTGTGGGACTGGGCGTATATGCGCATCTATGTGACGTTGTGTGCATACGTACGCAATTGGTCGCTGTATTCAATGATGGATTGTATAGCGAACTTCTTTCCCAAGTCGCAGTGTCAATGTTTTCTCGCACACACATATATACGTATGCACGCGCGTTCACACACCTTCTATCCGTCTCTATTTTTTTAAGATGGGGTCTGTGTAAGACTATGTCAGGTAAAAATTGTTATTATTTTTTTATTTTTAAATCTGTTTTGTTATTATTCTTAAAAACCGGTTGTTGTTTTTGGCGATTGCGCTTATGTAAATGGTAGAAACTCCAATTTATAATATTTATTGGTATTTATGCGGTGGTATTAATTTTGCTGGGAGGGGAAGGAATATAATTGTGAACAGATGCGGTAATGGTAATTGTGGTGCGGTAGTAATTGTGGACTAATGAGGCAATGGTAATTGTGGTGCGGTAGTAATGGTAATAATTATATATATATATGCGCATTTTACACGCACACATATATATATTTATATACACATTTTACACACGCACACACACACACACATATATATATACACATATATATATATATATATATATATATATATATAGTAATAAATAAAATTAAATGTTAACTAATTAAGATTATTCCAAAAACTGCTTCCCTTAAAAAATTATTTCCCAGAAACTCATTAGTGAACAGTTATTTTTGGTGGGTTCGAAATACAACTGTTGTAATATATACATACACTGAGGTCAACACCAAGCGCCGACAGTCTGTTTCATGCTTGAACGCAATCTCCATGCCATGTGTTGCGTTTTGACTCGACTATTTATATATGCTGTACAATGGTACATCATGGGTAATAAGGTCTATTTTATTATCCTAACGTTTATGGGGTCGGCAGTAACGGTCATAGTTCAAATTATTCTGGGGGATGTCTATATTTCTCTCTCTTTAACTCAATTCTCCAAGTTTTTGTTCAACCTCAGCTGTAAAACTCTCCTTAAAACTTCCTCATTTCTCACAATATTCTTAACATTTGTCAGTTGAGCGACATTTCGGTCGTTTCAAGTGTTTACTTAATCCTTTAAGGTCCAGGATACTTTTATGTGACGTCATATCAACTGCCTTGGCACATATTTTGCTTTCAGTAAGAAGACAAAAGTACAAAGTCATTTATTGCACAAAATCTGGTAAATTCTTTTTTAAAAGGTTAAAAAAAAACTTGTTATAAAGTATGTTAATATGTTAAGTATAAGAGATATGAAGTGTATAGTAAACTAAGAGACAAGCAAGAAGTTAACTACTGATCACGTGTCATAGAACAACACTATACAACAATATGGCGTCACCGATAGGATGTTTAAGTCGCTTGGAGTAACCAGAATTTTTCGAAACCTGGATCCACTGTTTTGCAGCCCAAGCTAGGGCTAAAAGATTGAAAGACCTAAAAAGAAACTTGTCATGGAGGAAAGGACCGTATTTATTTCCATTAAACTGAAACAATAGGAATCAATTATGCAATATTTTCCCAGATTAAGAGAAACTAGCAGATTCTACGAATTTGAGAAACTTGGAATTCAAGATTTGACGACTGAATTAATTCAATTACAGTTGATTAACGGTATAGCTGATACATTTCATAAATATATAAGATATTGGAACAATTACAATTGAATAATTTGTCTCTAACTGCATGTGGGGACGTTATACAACAGCTGGAATTGATAAAAAAATATAATGCTACTGAAGACAATGTTCAAATGTACAGTATAAAAAAGGGAAAAGCCTAATTTCAACCTGATCAATTAAAACCCAGAGTTGAAGAGGAAGACGTTGTGATAGAAGACCTTGACAGAGAAGAAAGGATGAGTTCTTCAGATCAGAAAAATGCAATAGAAGACGAGCCTATGAGTGATAGCAGGAGTGTCACAGACACGGAAGAAGATGAAATGAGTTCAAGATCTCCATTTAAAAAGACAGAACATAAACCTCAAGTGGAGAGGAGGAAAGAAGTTGTAAAAGAAGTTCAAGAACAATCAAATGCATTAAACCAGGTTCAGGGAGGTATAATCTATTGGTAAATAGGATTGTATTTATTTGCATACTTTAAGCAGAAGAGATATAAACTGTATACTAAATTAAGAGACAGGGAAGAAGTTGACTACTGATCACGTGTCATATAACAACACACTACAACATGGAGAGTGTTTTCTTTTTTCTCCACTTTTGTCAAAAGTATGCGGTAATGAATTAGAGTGAAATTCATTTCGTTCCTTCAGCTATTCTGAGCCAAGAGAATATCAACAGCCTCAGCTGAAATTCGAACTCGATTTCCCGATTCTGTTGTTTGAGCTGGGAATTGATTGATCGATTGAATTGTTTCTTATTTTACGGCTTATCAACCCTTTGTGCGTTATTTAAAGCCGAATCATATTTGGGATATCAGAACTGCCAATGAATATTTCATTTACTTTTTTATTAATAACAATGATTTTTCAGATATAATTACTACTCTTAATTCCATAGGATAGATGAAATGAATTCATACATTTCCGAATAGTATTGTTCTCGGTATTCTTGTACGATTGGATAAATATTTAGTCACCATTATGTTGCGGTAATCAACACTGGATGGGAAATATTTACGGGCTCCTAGAAAATTTATCCCACAAACAAGATTGGCGTGAATTCAGGTAAAAATTGAGAAACACAAAACAATATAAAAAAAAGAAATCCAATTTGATGTATTAACACAACGAATTACAATTACAATAAAAGAAGAAAACATTAAAAGAAATTTTCAGAGAAAACATTTAAACTAGAGAATGTGTGTGTGTGTTTTTTGTGTGTGTGTGTGTGTGTGTGTGTGTGTGTGAAATTTGTGTAGGTGATAAACACGTATGTGAAAGAACTGAAAGGTGAAGAGACAGAGAAAGAAAAATAGCACCCGAGGCTAGTGGCCACCTTCCAACTGTACGTAGACTACATCTTAATGTCAGAGTTGAAAAGCTGTAAAAGAGTCTATGGAGATAAATTCACGTCTTTATATAGGCTTCGGGAGCGTCCCATAACGATGTTTTTTAGCTAAGTTAAGAGGTATAATCCACGGTATATACGCGTAACGGAATGTAACAAACTGGACTGGAATTCGAATTCTGATCTCTGACGTCTTATTCCGAGCCGCTATCCATTACACAATTGTGAATGAAAACATTAAAACGAAATATATTATGACATTAGTTACAACTAGAGTCGAATGGTTAGAATGTTAGCATTCCGACCATAAGACCCGGGTTCGAACCTCACCATATTCGATCCCTCAAGATGGTGATTTTTTTTCTAATATAGACCTGTGAGACGACCACGGGTTCCGGCAGCTCAAAACCATACCACGAGTTGACCCAATCCTTGTGAGTGAAAATGGGTAGAATCCGTCGGATAGTGTTGCTATCACATAGTGAAGTCATCATGACTTGGTGCGTACTCGCTTTGTTCAACCGAGTGATCAGGCCCGATTATGCACTCTCCCCCACCCCCCGAAAATGTAATTACGATTCACTTAGCATAGTTGCAGTATAAACCACAGGTTGGCTCTGATGATGTTGAATAAACACAAATGTGCCTGAGCGAGCGTCTGCAATAAGGATTGGCTAGAAACCTTAGCAGATGGGCGTATTTGCTTACGAGCGGTCAATCTCATCAGTTGCAATTAATTTCACTTCTAAAAAAATTACATTTTCATCGACTGTAACAGTACTAACACGTGCCTACTAAATCAGGGAGGAAGGAGTCAACTTCCATTTTTCTTTTCCATGTTTTTGCCAATTATATCCACTTATAACGTACCCTGAAACTTTTTTAAATTAATTTTAAGTCTTTTATACTTCATCCCGACCACCTCCACGTACGTGTTGAAACAGAAGCCGCTAGCGGTAGCTATATAATTGGATCTCCCACCCCAAACTAAGCATTCGCAAGAAATTTCTCACCCACTAGTTTTAGTTTTTAGAACCCGATCTGCTTATCAGGGGAGAGTAATCTGTGTTTCTAATGACTACATCACAGGTTGCATTCGCATTCACAAATGATTAAGTCAGTAAATTTTTTAAATTTTAAAGAGACTTTAAAGAAGTAATTAAAGGATTTTTGACAAAATCCAAAGAAGATTCTGTAATGTAATCTATCCTGGAGTGGCATATTGACTTCAGCCACTTTCTCACCAACATGACATGGTCCACCCCACCCCCACCCCCAACTGTGTTTTCTACAAATATTTTCATGGCAACTGTTCTTTTGAGCTTTTTTTCTCGAGTCGACTGCATGAACTACTAGACTGGCAACTAAGTCTCACCGTTGAAATAGATGCAACCGTGTGATCTTTCTAATAGTTTCTTTTTTCGCACTTCTCGCCTGTGAACTCCCTTCCTATTACTTGCTTCCCTGATAATTTCGAAAATTTAAATGTAATGTCAATCACCATCTTCTGTCTTCTTGAACCTTGTTTCTTTATTGTCCTTTTCTTCACTTCTTCTCACTAAAGTCTTCTCATTCATCGAAAAAAAATTGCCTAAACGTGTGTCACGCATGGCATATAACTGACTGAAGCATTATACAGGCTGTCCATAAAGTCTCTTTAAAATTGAAAAAAAATTATTACAAATGCAAATGAAGACAAATATGGGGAAATTGTTACAAAATGAGAAGTAGATATTGAAGTTTTTTTATTAACTAATTTAATACACCTACATGGGCAACATTAGTTACACGAAGCACATTAAGACGGTACTCGATTTCTTGCCATGTTCGCAGTAGCATAGCCTCATCAATGGTGGCAATGGCGTCAGTGATATTTTGTTTTAGATCAGTCATGTCCCGTATCTTTGTTCGATACATTATATTCTTAACATAACCCCATAGAAAGAAGTTCAGGTGAGTGATATCTGGAGAACGACGTGGCCAGGGAATTGCGTCATCCTTCCAATCCACCGGTTTGGAAATGTTAGGGGTTCATTTAGCAGTAACTCTTTCATCAACAGGATACTTGAAATACACAAATGTAATATGATTAAAAACATAGTACATAGAATAAATCTGATTAAGATATTTCATCATTTGTCTTTCTAATATAGATTTTTAAATTGTAAAGAGACTTTATGGACATACTGTATTACGTTAGCTATGGCTTTTAAACGTACGCCAATTAGTGTTACGTTAATATTGCTATTAATGATAGAGAATATCCATATTTATGTCTGGACTTCCAAGAACAACACGCTGCTGTCACTTTTTTTTAATGGCGGGACTGAACTAAAATTAAAAATAAATGAAACAAAGATTTGTAGTTACGTAGCCTCAAGGTGGCATATCTGTTTCCTAATCTGAAACAAGCACGACCACTTGCAACAGAATGCCTAACATATAGCAAGGCGGATACGTAATTTATTGCTCAAGAAACTGAACATTGGTTAACAGAAGTGATTATAGAACCAAGATTATTTCCATGGCGAGCACAAATAGTAGTAGTTAAGAACGAACTTAGCCCTCATAAAAAGCATGTATGCGTGGATTATTCTATCACTGCCAATATACATAGTAAGTTTAATGCATACCCACTCCAAAAAATTAAAACACTTGCAAACAAGCTTTCTACTTAATGTATTTTCTCTACCTTCGACTTGAAGGGTGCATATTACCAGCTGTCATTACGCGAAGATGATAAATTATTTACATCATTCGAAGCTAATGGACGCCTTTAATAATATACTCGAATTCCATTTGGAATAACTAATGGGGTAGCAACATTTCGACGTGTTATTAATATATTTATCGAGGAAGAGGGTCTTGCCAATACATTCCCTCACATCGACAATAAAGTCGTTGCTGGGAAGGACCAGGTAGAGCATGAAAGATGTTCCTTGAGGCTGTATAGCGTCATGGACTCACTTTAAATGAAGGTAAATCGATCCTGTCTAAAAAAAAAAAAATGTTAATGCTTGGTTACGGAATCAGGGAAGGTTTTGTCCGACTAGATAGATCCAGACTGCAGTCACTACTTGATCTGCAAGTGCCAACCAAGACAGCTGTCCTCAAAAGAGTATTGAGCATGTTTGCATATTATGCCGAGTGGATCGCCCACTTCGCAGATCATACCCAACCTTTAATCTAATCAAAGAGTTTTCCACTGAATGCTAGAGTATGTGAAGCATTCAACACCTTGAAGCAGTTATTTACCAATGCCGCACTTCACTCTCCAGATACGTGATAAAATGTGATACTTCAGGTGTTGCCATATCAGCCTCTTTAAACTAGTAACGGCGACCGGTCGCATTCATGGCGCATGCCATAAATCGGCATGGATTATACTATCCTGCTGTTGAGAAAGAGGCTACTGCATTAATCGAGACTGTGAAGAAATGTTCCCTTTTTTCTGTCCGGCCAACACTTTACAATTGTCAGAGATCAAAAATCGGTTAACTTCATGACATACAATTGTAAAGAACTAAAATTTAAAAAAAAATGAAATTAAATTCAAGGATGGAGCTTAAAACTTGCTAATTACAGTTATGATATTCGCTATCGCCCTTAGGGATTCACATAATGCTTCTTTTACGAACCCTGGCTCCTTGCTTCTCATAAAAACCTGCACCTCAGAAGCCCTCACAAGGACCTGCACTGCAAGCTAACGGAAATGGGCCAAAAATGAACAACAATTTCCTAACACTAACAGAAAAACCCACGCTTCGACGCTCCCAGAGATAGAGAGAGAGTTGTACTCTCCAATAATATGGGTGGTAACTTCATTTAGCAGGGTTGAATGTTGTAAGGCTTCACATAATTATCTCCCCTTGACCGGAAATTAATAAATTGTCTACTCTCGGAAGAAGTGACAAGTAAAATCTGTAGACTTTTTTTTTTAGTTCAATAAAGCCTACGAAAAGGTATGTTTCTAGTTAATTCATTTCTTAATTCATTACACCTCTGAACATGTTTCTTTTTCATACTTGTCCTTCAAGTCTTCTCCTCCTTTTATGCACCCTATCCATTTAGGACGTTAGCGATCATGGCTCTCCACAATTTCCTGTCCTTTGTAGCTTTTAATAAATTTTGTCTTTTTGCTATCTCTCCTAAGCCCTACTATTCAATCCATTTGCCCAAGCTCGCTCGGCAGATTTTCTTTTGTCCCTCTTAACTTAAATACGTCCTGTGAGTGTCAAATTTTCCAAGCCTTTTCTCATTATGTGACCTTGAAATTTCAACTGCCTCTTTCTGATGCTATGTCTTTTTTGTCCCCATTTTCGCTAAAACTCAGTCGTTGCTCACATGGTGAATTCATGGTATTCTCAGCATCCTTCAGTAGAACTACATTTTTTGTGTCTCAAGTGTTTTTCTTCACCTGTAATGAGATTGTTCAGCTTTTACTGCCATATAAGAGGACCAATATTTACATAATAGTTAAGTATTCGGTTTTAATTTTGCTTATTGTACTATTAAGATTACTTACTGTGTGTTTTTCTTATAATTTGTACCATAAAAACGGTACAGTATATAAATAGTTACCTATTTGTTCATAATTCTATAATAGCAAAATTGCCTACTGCCAATTGTCGGACTTGTATAAGTTGTTTTTTTCTTCTTAATATGAATGCATATTGACGTTATATACTTTTCTGTTAAAACATAATTTAAGAAAATGATGGGTGAGCGCCATTTATATATAATTTTTAAGTACTCAGTAATCTTAAAAATGTTGGAAAATATTCTCCATAATCTAATTTTAACAATGTTGAATTTAAATTTTAAATAGTCATCGCTCATATTTTTTGATGATGTCGTCTATGGTCTACCATACTTTAAAAAATAAGCACGTTATTTTATATACATAAAAAAAAATAAAAATTATTTTAAAAATCTTGGTGCAAAATGATTTGTAGTAAGATTTTCAATTTTAGATTAGTAAATATAGTTTTCACTTAAAAACAATATCACCTAACCAGATGAAAGTAATGCAGAATTTTAAAAGGTTTATATATTATAAATTATTATGATTAAAGTTAAAAAAAAATGGAAACAATTTTTGTAAAAGTTAATTATTCTCCGAAAAAAAATGTTTTCTTAAGACAATAATAGTGACCTTAAGCAATCTTATTTATAAAAGCAATTAAAAGCTTTTCTAATTAAATAACGTCATAGTTTTATTGCATTTTTTTTATTTATGATTCAGAGCAGATTTTTGAGAAATGAGTAGTATTTTGAAAACAAATAATGATTTATATTCTCCAAGGAGAATTTATCTATTTAAAACGTTTTCGGATATAGATTTAATTTCTCGAAATTTCATGAAATTAAGTAAGTGTGGGTAACACATGTAGAAAAATATTTTTAGCAAGTTTTACTATAGAAAAAATTCAAAAATAATTTCTTTCATTTGTAAATATGTCCTGAATGTTTCATTAAAATCCAACAATTATTTGACTTTTGCAAGAATTTCCAAATCAATGTTTTTCATCTGAAAAATGCGCTAAAACACGAATCGTAAGTATTACATCCGCTGCTAACGCCAACAAAACAAGATTTTTAACCAAAATTTCGAACGTGCTAGAAATTATTAAAAAATTTAATAAAATAATAAAAAAATACTTTCGTCTTTCCCATTAATAATCGCATAAACATTTTGAAAATAAAACTTTTTTTTATTAAGTTTAGGGACATTTTTCTTCATGCTATGCTGTTTTTTCAGCGAAAAATTGGAGGTCCCTAATTTAATAACTTAATCTCATTAATGCATAGATACTTTGATGTATAGGGCCACATCCTCACTACACTAGATGTTGCTGCCTTGGCCTCTGTAACAAGTAGATTTTGATTGAGTGGAATTACCCCAACCGGTTTCCAATTCTCCGAGGTTGGTTGCCAATCAAAAAGTCCTTAAGATGCGGAGGAGAAGTAACGGGTTCATACATTTCCACGGGTATTTGTGCGAAAGCGAACGCAACAGCCTCAGTTGGAATTCGAACTCGTCACGCCCATCTCATTTTCTCCGTTGATAGCCGCTACGCTACGCACATCCGACCGATAGCGTACCTGTTCTAAATTTAGCTATAGGATCAGCTGAAATAACGTTTATAAGGTTCTAAAAATAACCCGATTCATATCTATTAAAATGTACTTTTACATTTTTATCAAAAGTGGTTTATTCATTTTAAAGAGGTTTTCGTTTGTATTTGGATAATTAATATTTTCATTGTTTTTGTTGTTGTTCTTGGTGGTGGTGGTGGCCGTGTTGATGATGGCGACGATAGCAATGTTGGTAGTTGCATGTATGTTTGGTAGGCCGCTGTGCATGTTTACGTGACTTTTTATGCATGCATTCATATGTGTAAATAAATAATTACACAAACAGTGTGAAAGTTATTTGGTCGCATATTTTCTTTTTCTTTTCTTTTTTTTTAAATTTTGCTTTAAATTTTAAACCCTTAACATATCTTCTTTTTTTTTTAAATTTGGAATCCCAGCTGACATTTGCAATAGTTAAATGAGGCACACGAACTATTTCTTAGGAATTATGCAATCGCCTGTTTATAGCTTTGTAAGCGTGGGATTGCTTACTGTTGCATCCAGCTTTTTGACAAATGCATCCATTCAAACATTGTGCTTGGCGCGCAAGGAACTCTCTGTCCGTATTCCTGGCATTTTTGTTGATCAAATTTAAACTGAAGAAAAGACAAGAGATTGCACGAACATTCGACGCAGCTTAAAGTATTAGCGTGCCAGAGAGGGAGAATGCGATATTTATAAAATTCTGACAGTCACTTCCCAGAAGAAATACTCATATTGCATACCAACACCGAAATTCTGTGAGAAACCTGCTCAACAGATTTCTTTGCAATAAAATCAACTACAAACGTAGTACAACATAAAAATCGATAGAATAAAATGAAGTGTGCTGATAATTGGGTATAAAAATGATTCCGATAGAGCCTAATATTTATTCTATGGAAAACGCGATGCAAAATATCAACTTATAATGTGGTAATTATTAGGAATTTACAAGTCTAAAGTTGTCGAAGACTTTTGCCTGTTACTGTGTTATATATAATTCTGTTAACTTTTCTTTCTCTCTTCTTGTATAATACAAAAGCATCATATTCAGATAAGCGATACTAAGTAATTATACGTTAAATGCTATGCTTAGACTGGCACAAGGCCACAATTACAGGGAACTCAGTGAAGATCGAAGCTCAGTACAGTAGTAATGATTTACTAACTACTACCCCATAGTCTTTTTGTAAACAGCAATTAGTTATGGTGATTTTCTAAGCGTAGCTTAGATGTGGCACAAGGCCAAAATTGTTGGGCGCCCGGTGAACTCAGTTATAATGGTTTTAGCAAGACACGGTTGCTAACCAGTCGTAATTGATAGAATTAGTTATTATGAAGCCTCTAAGATAATTTTAAGTTTTTTTATTCTTTGAATATTTAAAATTAGATGTACAGTTTTGGCGTAATGGTTTTCACCGTTGCAATAGTCACTGAAAGATTTGACCGTTGAAATGACCAGCGTGGAAAAAAGGTGACGTTGTAACATTTACTGTATCGCTTATAGAAAATATATTGTCGTAGCCATAACAGCAACCAAAATAAAATGTTTGTTCTTTATAGAGCAAAGCTTTAGTCAGTAGCTGATTTAATAGGTATTAGGTGCATACACTAGTTATCGAAAAGTAAGCCTGTTGAAATGACCAGCGTAGAAGGAAATCGATGGTCAGTAGAGGAAAGTAAATTCGGTATCAATTGTTAATTTTGTAGATGTTTGCTAATTGCATTGGCCATAAAATGTTTACATTGCTCATAGAAATGTTTACATTGCTCATAGAAATGTTTACGTTGATCGGAGAAGGTTTGTTAGTTAAAGTGACCAGCGTGGAAGAGAAATGATATTTTCACATTTAAAACTTTATATGAAATTGATGGAAGAAAATAAATTTTATATTGATTGTTGACTTCGTTAATGTTAAGCACATGCATTGGCCATAAAAACGTTTGCATTTGTCGTGGAAAGTTTGTTCCCTGAAGTGAACACTGTTGATGGAAATCGATGCTTTTTACATTTACAAACTTTATATAAAGGAAATTTGGTAATGATTTTTAATTTTATAGATCATAGGCATATGCATTGCTCACTGAAAAGCTTGAGATGAACGGCGTGGAAGAAAATATTTCATATTTACAAAATTTATAAAAAGATAGACAAAAGGAAAAAAAACGAATAATCTACCTAGGGAGCTTGAATAAAGGGACGGCAGAACAAGGTTTAGGAGAGATAACAAAATAAAAACACGTTTATTAAGAGCTTCAAATGACAGGAAATTTTGTCGAGTCACGGTAGCACCCTGAAAGAGTACAGCACATAGAAGAAAATATCAAAATATTAACTTGATAGAAAAAAGGAAGTTTGATATCGACTGTTAATTTTCTAGATCTTAGGTACTTGCATTGGTCCCTGAAAGATTTGACCAATGAAATGAACAGCTTGGAAAAAAAGTTGATGTTGTAACATTTACTGTATCGCTCCGTCCTGGGTATGACGATAAACTACATCAGCGTCCTGGGTAAGGCGATAAACTACGTCCAACACCAAGGCCTCTGATCAGGAGGTTTTGAGGAGCGTGGAACCACCTCTTAATTGCTGGTGTTCCCAGGTCCGCTCGAACCCAGGGTGGTAGCACCTGTTAGGGCCCCTGCTATGGGCAAATAGTTAACCCCGAAACTGAGGTAAAAACACTATGAAAGTGTAAAAACAGATTTTAACACCAGAAATACTTTGTAAAAAAATTATTTCCAGCAATAAATTTTTGACGAAAAAAAACTATTATCAGCTATACATTTTTGAGGAAAAAACATCACCAGCAATAGTTTTTTGAAAAAAAACTATTACAGCAACACATTTTTGAAAAAAAAAATATTAGCAGCAATGAAAATTTTCTCGGCATTAAATAATCTATTGGGGTTGATATGTCGTAAAATAAAACAAACCAAACCAAACTGTATCGCTAATAGTAAATATATTGTCGTAATCAACTTCAGCAACAAAAATAAAATTTTCGTTTTTTATAAAACAAAGCTTTTTCAGTCGCAAGGCCACAAGTTTAATGTATCCGTTTGAAATGGAACTCACTACTCAGTATTCAAGATCTATGATACCAACTTGCTAAAAATGCCCAATAACTTAAATGAGGTAAATATATAAGTGATATATTTAAAATGTTTCGTTTATTATTCTTTCAAATTATTCCGTCGCATCGCAGATCGTCGCCATACAACGTTGGGTTTTTCATATTTTTCAACAGAATAAAAGTTACTAGGAATTACCAACTTCCTCTCCCAATAAGATAATTTATTAATTTTTTTTTTTTACAATAATGTTTACTATATACAAGACCTAAGTGCCACTCAAATTAGAGAGTTACAAATTAAGAGGCACAGTTTATGAGAATATGTGAGAAAGATAACGGTTAACTAGAGACGATACTAGGTTAAAATTGTAAAGATCGAAGGAGCATCCTGTTGGGAAATGGTTCTACAAAGTAGTGATTCATAACGAGGCTTTATTTTCGTAACTCATATTAAGGTTGTTAGTTCATATTTACAGCAGCTGCAGTAGCTATGGCTACGTCAACAGCTGGCTAGAGTAACGGATCCCACCGTTCAATAGACTGATTTGCGTTTTTTGATTCAGAGTTGTCCTCCTTGATTGGTGGTCTTGCCAAGGCTAAAGAGTCTTTCCATTTTTACTAGGGTATATCGGGGTAGATGAGATTGATTCTTTCTTTTCTTTAGGGCATTAACACTAAGTGAACGAAAACAGCTGTGGCCAGATTTTGAGCTCAGTCTGCCAATTCCATTGTTCATGGCGGAAACCATTACGCCAAGACCGTACGTCCGGTTTTAAATATACAAAGAATAACATCTAAAAATTATCGTAAAGACTTTATAATAACAGATTGCAGTTTACAAGAAGACTACGTGTTAGCGGTTCTTTCTTTCTTTTTATGTGACATGTCCTTTCAGGATGTAGGCGACTATGGCTCTCCACCTCCCTCTATCCATTGCAGCTCTCAACAAGTTCCTTCATTCTTCTTCCTTCCCCAGACCACGTTCTGTCATCCACTTGCTTAAGTATGCCAGAAGCCATTACAACTGTACTGAGCTTCCATCTTCACTGAGTTCCCTGTAATCGTCGTCTTGTGCCAGTCTAAGCACTGTACTTAACGTATAATTACTTGGTATCGCATTAGTTTTATACAAGAAGAGAGAAAGAAAAGTTAACAGGATTATTATACTGTACCAGGCAAAAGTCTTCGAAAACTTTAGACATGTAAATTGCCAGATTATAAGTGGATGTTTTGAATAACGTTTTCTATAGAATCCATATAAGCTCTAGCGGAGTCATTTTCATACCTAATTGTCATATTTTGTGGCAGGTGTTCTGAATGAGAGGAGAAGGTATGAGAGTACGCCCCAAAATTACCGTCCAAAAGTTTTCGGCCGCCAGACCATTTTAGTTTTCTCTTTTCGCAGCAGCACCGAATTTTCCTCCATCTGATGAAAATTCTTACATTGAATCAATGCATTCTTCCTTTGCTTGAAATCTAGGCGAAAATGCCCAAAGAAACCGGGATGAATATAGCGAAGATAAACAAGAATATAATGAACTCTTAATTTCAAGAGTGGCATTTCAGAAAATCCTCTCAAAGTTTCAAAGCACTGTAAAAATTTCGGATCAACCAAGATGCTGTCACCCTCGAAAGCTGTAGCATAAAATAATGAAACTCAATAAAAAATAATAAAATACGGAAACTGATCCAGACAAATCTCCGACGAAGAAGACAAATGATTTATTAAAGTGATTTGTTTAATGTCGGTAGATCCTACGAGGACATGAGTTGAAGTGGTGTATTTCAGTTGAGAAACCAACATTAAAGGTAACAAAAATAAACATTTGAATGTAGAATGAAGTTGGTCCAAGGGGTATTAAGTATGGGAAGCATCGAATAAGATCAAAATCAACGATTAAATTTGTCACAAGGCCTACAGGAAAATGAAACGATCCACACGTTGCACAACGAAAACAGTGAAATTTGGGGTTTAAAAATTCGAGTTTGCTGCTTTTGGGATACATAAAAAAACTGATGGTTCAGGAATGTTGATTAAAATTGATCGTAGTTTAAATAGTGCCAAATAGATCCAAATGGACAATTTCCTCAAAGATGAAAAAGGGACTTGAAAAAACATAAATATGGTTCTAGAGTAGGATGTTGATGACAATGAGGTTTTATAGACAATATTAACAAAAAGGAAACAGTTGACATTTCTGGGACACGTAGGAGGGCTTGGAAAATCTAATACTCACAGGGCAAATTGAGAGAAAAAGAGACAGAGGGCTTGAGTAAATGGATGGAAAAACAGGGTTTAGGAGAATTAACAAAACGACAGAATTTATTAAAAGCTACAAGTGACAGGAAATTGTGTTGGCTCACTACCATCTACGTCCCGAGGGGACACAGCACATAAAGAAGAAGATGTTGAAGGATCATTTGACACTTAACTTAAAGGCGTGATTTTTTTGTATCCGAGCTTCTTGTCAGAGATCGCTTGCAACGCAGCAGAGTCAGGATGATGAAGGTTTTACTATATTGAAAGGTTGGTCTACTCAAATTTAAATATGAGAACGGAACCAAAAGAAAAAGAAGAATCTTTCATGAAATATTTAAGAGTTCAGACACATATAACGACATCTTATACATGTTAAAATGCTGAAGGATTCCTCTGCATTCATTCTCAGTTGCAGAAAACCAATTATTCAAGGTAAGGGAAGCCACGTGAAACATTAAATCACTAACAAACAATTCTGATCGATTAAGATCTGAAGTAATAAAAGCCATACACGGTGTAGCATTAGGACATTTTATTTATTTATTTATCTATTTATTTATTTATTATTAATGTATGTTATGTTATGGTCAACTGTTTCGGGATATTCATCACAGAATTTGCATTTTGGGTCAACGCCATTTATTATTATCATTATTATTATTATTATTATTATTATTATTATTTATGTATGTTATGTTTTCTGCTTTGTATCCTGTACAGCCAGGTCCAAACTATGATCCTTAGGTCGTATAGGAGAATTGTCATTTAACTGATAGCACTTTTCTTAGTATATGAGATGCTCCTAGTAGGGCAACTTTTATGTTGATGTTACCTGAGACACGCTTATTAAAATTGCCCATTCCTTTTCTCGTGAGGCCCACAGCTCCGATTACTATTGGTATAGACTCAGTCTTCATTCCTCACATCCTGGTTATCTCGATCTTAAGGTCTTTGTATTTGGACAATTTCTCGATAATTTTCATGGAGATGTTTCTCTCAGATGGTACTGCGATGTCAATAAGCATACACTTCCTGAATTTCTTGTCTTTTATAATAATATCAGGTCAGTTGGCTTTTATTCCTATGCCAGTTTGAATTGGCCTCTCCAGAGGATAGTTACATCGGTACTCTGGGTAACTGTGTCTGGCTGGTGCTCATATCATCTCTCAGTGATTTCGATTTTGTGCTTCTTGCATATCGTCGAAAGAGCACAAAATCGTAACCACTTATTATTATTATTATTATTTTATTTCCTTTGATTTCTGGTGCGTACACATTTCTTTCCGGGTCCCGCCCAGAGACCTAAGGTTAGAAATGGCATCAAAACAAAAAAATGGATAGCGGCTCGGATTGAAGAATCGGAGAGCCGAGTTCGAATTCCAGTCGAATCCATTACATTCACTTACCTGCTAATACCCTTGGGAAAGGTACAGCTCCTCATCTTCTCAACCTCCCCCCAGCTATGAGTAAATAGGACAGACTGGGGTCTATAGCCTTGGATGGCATCTGGTCTACCGCAAAAAGAAATGGCAAACTACTGCGGGAAAAAAAATCTGCCTCGTCCGTCATGTATCGAAAGACACATGATCGCTTAAGCGTGTATCACGCATGGAGCATAACTGAATATATAGCGTTAACCTGTCAACCGTAGAACTTCTATGGGTCCTGCAAATAATTATCATTGTTTCTGTTGTTGTTGTTGCTTCTACTGTCATTGTTGGTTATCTTATTCTTCAAACTTACAAAATATCGCAAAACCTGGCTATGATACTTAACATCTACTCCCGATCATGAGCAGAGGTGTGCACAATGCGCCAACCCCTGAAAGACATAACTAACTGGCTATGGTCAGGCAACTGACACGTAAATCGGTGGTACTGAACAGGACATTTACTGTAGCCCATCTTAATTCATCAAGGCAAAACGAGTATATGTTAAAACCACCCGACAATTAAGATCAGAAGCCAATGAGAACCATACCTGATGCAGTATCCGGGCTATTATTATTATTATTATTATTATTATTATTATTGGGAATAGATCTCAGCGTGCGATGCCGTTATGAAGTACCTGAAAACAATTCCACGGATTGACTCGAGCCTTTTAAGTGAAACTGGGTAGAAGAAACTGTTCAGAAGAGCTGAAGGTTGCGCTAGCACAAAGTCACAAGTCATCGTGACCGAGGGTTTAAGTGTATTGTCTTTTTTCATCCTCTAATGACACCAGATTATGCACTCTCTCCTAAAAACTGTAACTAAAGTTCACTCAGCATATAGTATAAACCAGGGTTTAGCACTGTAGGTGTTAAAGAAATATAAATGTGACTGAGCAGGCGTCTACAACAGGGATTAACTAGTAACCCTAACAAACAGGTAAATTCAGAAACGAGCGGCCATTATTATTATTATTATTATTATTATTATTATTATTATTATCTTGTCACCTTTCAGTTAGAACAATTCACTGATCTGAGCGTCAAATTTTTGTGCTGATATAAGAAATACCTTCTCCCTTATTTCTATTTTTTATTGACTAACTTCCAGCTGTCCTTTATTAAAATATATTGAAAAATCTCCTAAATGAGGTGGATTTTTATGAAAAATCTATCTTTAATAAACTATTTGAAAACAAAAAAAGAACTTATTCCTACAAATTTTTCAAACATTTCTGATCTCGCACTCGTGTCGAATACACAGCTTTTCTTAGCAGCTAAATCTATCGCCTATTTGAAAATTGTTTAACTTTTCATCCCGTTCATTGATGAAATATACGAATTTATACAGTTTATATTGTTTTGAAAGACAAAATTCACACACGGAAATTTTCACACAAAAATGCGACAAGCTTTCAGTGAAATTAAGCCTGCACTAGGAGAAATTTAATTATAAACAAACACACATTCCAGTGGCCAGTGGCGTAAAACTGAAGTGGAAAGCAATAAAGATGACACCCTTTTAAAGGAAGAAGGCCAAGATGACTGTGGACAGTGACGATATCGAAGGTGATAAAAACATCTACTACGCTGACATAAATGAAGCTGACATGACGTTAATTCAAAATAATAGCCAACAATAAAAAAAAAAAAAATGCTACAGCTACACCCGTGAATGTTTCATAAAACATAATTTCCCCGGAGTATATTATTTTCTCACATTCCACGTTTAACTATGAAAAACACTGCAAAGCACTTCACTATCGAGCGCAGAATAGCAAGTTGCTCTCGCAAAACATTTAACTAATATAGTGAATTCAATTCTCACTGTGTTCTAATAATGCCATATTATAGGAGATTAAACTAACCTTAGTAATTAAGTAGAAAGAATTTAAGTAAATACCGTAATTTCTCGTAAATAATATGCATTTCTTTTCCTGTAAATTACAGATGATAGTAGTGACATGTATTATAAATAGGTTTAAACAAAAATTTTTTTTCATTATTGATTTAAAATAATAAATGCCTATTTGTACTAAAATGATAAATATATCCCAATTTTCATTTTAAATCCAACAATAATAATTGTAACATTTTTTTGTCAATAAATTTATGTTTATCAGTAACTGCATCTTTTATTTGGTGAAAAAAATTTTAAAAATCTATAAAAAGGCTAATTTCGAAAAAAAGAGGATATCACGTTAACAATTTATTGAAATTTTAATTTTCATCATCATAACCATTTTCTATTATAGAATCAATATCTAAACTGTCATTAAACAAATTATCATTCACAATATTATCTTCATCCTGTTCAAAATTATCTTCGGCCTCTTCATCCTCTTGCTAAAGGATGTCATTTTCAGAGCCATCCATGGCTGTCGTGAGAGAACACTTCTTGAAATCTCTCTTTATAACATCCACACTGACGGAATCCCAAGATTCTTGAATCCATTTTAAGTTTCAACTCTAAACCCTAACCCTAACCGACCAGTAGTAAAACATTATTTTAGCCGCTTACTTTTGATTTTATTCTTAATGTCAAAGTCGACAAAATGTCTTCGTAATCATTTTTTTTTTTTTTTTTTTTTGGCAAAATTTATTGATGCTTATTATACATAGGGATAGATATATTTCTTAATTTTTGGATCATTTGTTGGAGTGCGTATTATTTATGGGTCCGTATTATTTTCGTGAAATTACGGTAAATGGATTTTTAAATCCAACATTATTTCTTATTCTTTTAAACGCTATATTTAATGAATACACGTTTTGGATTATACATCCCTATTTTGTAGTCGTTGTTGTTCTAAACAGTGAAATAAATATCTACTGGCCTAGAGATCGAAAGTCATATTAAAGAAAATGTGCCTCCAGATATTAATCGAAGCTGCATTTCTTTTATAACATGGGAAACCGGCTTCAGACCAGGAGTGCGGTTAACATGAAGCTACGAGAAGTCGTTATAGTAAAACAAGGTTCAATTATCCTAATGAAGAAATCACATATCTCCTTTGAAGTTTTCGAAGTCTATGACTGCTCAATTTATTTTCGTATTTGAAACGTAAGCAAAATAATTTTTAAAGAAATTAATGAATTTTTTAATCCGACATACTTTCTTGTGACTATAAAAACTATTAGCGACAACATATAACGTTCATAGTACTAAAAATAAAGAACTATGCTATATAGTAAAACATATTTTATAAATTATTAAAAAGTACGAAATAATCACAACTCAGATTATATTAAACGATTCAAATATTTTTCAGTTTTTTAATTCTTTTTGTATGACAATATCAAAAAGGAGGAAGTAAATTAAACATTTTCTGGTTTTGGAAAATGCTGTATTTACATATAATTAAAAAAAATACTCACATTATGAGTGAAATTCAAAAGAGTCTGGGATACTGTGGATTGCTGAAAAGGACTGGGACACTTTGCATTATTGAAAAAAGCCTGGGATAGTGCGAATTATTAAAAAGGTATGGGATTCCAGAATTATTGAAATTACCTGAGATGCTGAGAATTATTGAAATTGACTGGGATACTGAGAATTACTGAAATTGCCTGGGATACTGAGAATTACTGAAATTGCCTGTGATACAGCAAATTATTGAAATTTCCTGTGATACTGAGCATTATTGAAGTTGTCTGGTATACTGAGAATTATTGAAATTGCCTGAGATACTGCGAATTATTGAAATTGCCTGGGATACTGCGAATTTTTGAAATTTCCTGGGATACTGAGAATTATTGAAATTGCCTGGGATACTGCGAATTATTGAAATTTCCTGGGATACTGAGAATTATTGAAATTGCCTGAGATACTGCGAATTATTGAAATTGCCTGGGATACTGCGAATTATTGAAATTTCCTGGGATACTGCGAATTATTGAAATTGCCTGGGATACTGCAAATTATTGAAATTTCCTGGGATACTGCGAATTATTGAAATTGCCTGGGATACTGCGAATTATTGAAATTTCCTGGGATACTGCGAATTATTGAAATTGCCTGGGTTACAGCAAATAATTGAAATTGCCTAGAATACTGCGAATTATTGAAATTGCCTGGCATAGTACGAATTATTGAAATTACTTGTGATACAGGGAACTATTGAAAATTCCTCGTCAGTTATCGTATGAATGATTTGTTAGAAGTTCCATTATCATTATTTCCCTTAGCAGTAAATGTTCTGCGGATATAAAGTTGATAAAATATTTATAGAATCTACCAAAGTATGATGTCTGTCTGAAAATTATCCAGATATCGCAAGTGTGACGGAGAAATAAAAATACAAAGAACCATTTAAATCTCCATTTATAGAAGTCCGTAGAAGTTTCCAGATGCCATTGTACTATTTAAGTATATTATTTAAGTATATTTAAGTATACTATTTAAGTATACATCCATACACTGTATCTAGATAACTCATCGGAAACATTAGTTATTGTTGCTAATACTTCTAACCTTCAATTAGTATTGTGGGACAGTGTCCCGAAAATAGTACTGTGCGGTTTTCAAACACCCCATTTAAAATATTATAGATATATCATTTAATTCTTAATTTTCTTGCTATATATGGAGTCTTCTTTTGGTGTTTTACAGGAAAAATTAATATGAAAAAATGAATTTGAAAAGTCGAATTCCAATATTAAAAAATTTCTTGTTTATCGTATACGGACAGAAGGACAAAGTAAGGAAGCTCTATTGAATGGAAAGTTACAAGTTATTTACAGGACTAACGACTTAAGACTATATTTTTGCTTATTATTGTAGAACTAAACCAATTTAAAAGACGTATATCAAAAATCAGAAACAATATATATATATAAATCACTTCATTAGTATTATGGGATATTTTCGCACCCCGAAAAACAAATAAAATTGTTTTTAATTCACTCAAATATTAGGACTAAAACCAGGAACCCAGTGTAGTTACTTGACAGAGGAATTCAGAAAGCTATTTGATGATTAATCATGGAAATTTGAGTTGTCACTTTCTAAAAAATATGAAAGAAAAACATTGTCGAGTGCTCATATACCCCAACGTTTTGAAAACAGAGTTAATATTCTATAGAATATAGTCACCGGAAACAAAAAATAAATAAACTGGTCTTGGGGGCATTTAACGCGCCTTGCTCGTATTAAATAAAATAATAATAATAATAATAATAATAATAATAATAATAATAATAATAAAGAGATTGAGAGAAGAATTTTCATTATCTATGAAGACTCACCACTTATGAAAAAAGTTTTGAAAAATTGTATCAAAAAGGTTAATATTAAAAAAATGTATCTTGTTAATCGTAAGGACAAAGTAAGGAGGCTCTATTAATGGAATGTTACAAGTTATTTACAGAACTAACGATTTAAGACTATATTCTTGCTTATTATTGTAGAATTAAAACAATTCAAAATAAAAAAATCTGGGAAAAAGAATATCGAAAAATGACTCCATTAGTACTATGAGATACTTTCGCACACCGAAACAGATAAAAAATATTTTTAATTCACTCAAATAACAAGAATCCCATTGTAATTACATAACAATGCTATTCAAAAAGCTACTTGGCTAGTCCTTAAAATGTTACTTGCCATTTGCTACGTATTAAGGAAAAACATTTTGTGGGGTGTTCAAACGGACGTTTAGACGCGTGGATGCTGTTTCTGGTTGCATATGCAATTTTATATAGTCTTGCTAACAGGGACTTTTATCTCTAGCAAATAACAAAATAGAAACTATTCTGATGATGATGAGATAAAGATTTTTTTTTCGTTTCAAATTAGACAAGAGAATCATTTAAAATGATATTCAAGACATAGACAATGACAACTCTCCAAAACTTCCCTTTCTTTAATATCTATGAATCGCCGTGCGAAACTTAATGGAAGGATTTCCTGTTCCACGATTTTAAATTCAGAGTCGACTTTCTCCTAGAATGGCAACCAATCAAAGCTCGGGTACACAGTCTGCTCTGCTATTTAACCCATGTATAGGATGCGATAGGTAAATTGTCGCAATTTAATATTTTTAATTTCGCACATGCGCGTTGTTTGTTTTTGATTTTGTCGACTGTACAGTATAGTAGGGTCAGTTGGGCATCGTATGTGAGAAAAAAAGCACCATAACGCAATTCACTCCGCCAGAAATTTGGAAAAGGCATGCTGTACTCTTTGGCATTCGCGCCGGAAGCTCCAACACGAACATTTCAGAGTTTCGCTGTCAATTTAGGAACAGTGCAGAGGATTCGGAAAGAGTTGGTTGAGTCTAATGGTGATTATGAAGTTGTTTTGAGTGATCACTAGTGATGGCGACGTTATGCCCCCATTCATCTTTCCACATGACCTCAGACTCAACACGGAGGCCAACATCAAGTGCGTGCTGCTCTGGGTCAACAGTGTGGCTGCTGGATGACCCTATGTCTGTTAACAAGACTCTGCACTATACCACACAAGCAGTAGAACTGAGTCATGGCTGTCAGACAATTTCTACTACCATATCACCCCTACATCTGACCAGCTAACTCCCCAGACTGCAACTCCTTGATTATTATGTTTGTTGCGCAGTTGAGCGAGAGACCAACAAGTCTCTTTGTAACACCAAAGATGAACTGAAGGCAAGGATTATGGCAGCATTCACCAGCTTAAAAAAGGAGACTGACCAGAAGAGTTGCAGGAGATTCCGAAGTCGTCTGGAGGCCGTGATTGAAGCCAATCGCGATTTTATTGAGCAAATTTAATCTTTCGTATTTCAAAATAATTTTGTGCAATTTTGGCAAATATATGTGTTAAAATGAGATGTCAGTGTTATTTTGATTTTTGTATAATTTAGACGATAATTTATCTATCGCACCCTGTAACTGTAGGTAATTAAGAAGCGATGGATTCATTCCTTTCTCAAGGACATTTGTAACTGTAACTTGAACGTAACCTAACAGATTGGATTAGAATCTGAACTCGAATATCCAATTCCACTTGCTTCGCCCGTAACCACTACGCCACTGTCGCTCTAAGATTACCTCGAAAGTTAAAAATTATCAAAGAGTTTGAACATTTATTTAAGGTTACATACTTAAGGAGCTACATTTATTTTTAATATGAAACAGCGTTTATTATTGTTATTAATAGTATATCTGTTCACACTTCGCCCCGTTTTTTAACAGGAGTAGAGGTCTATCCTTTTTTTTTCCTGTTTAAGATTAGGTTTCCAGTTTCTGCTAAAGTCTTTTCTGTCTCTTTCACCCCCAGTAGCGTTTTGGTCACACCGTCGCTTTACTAGGGGTGGTGATTTTCTAAGCGTAGCCTATATGTGGCACAAGGCCGAAAGTGTGGGGCACCCAGTGAGGATCGAACTCACTACTCAGCCGTAACTGATTTATCGAGACAAGCTTGCTAACATTACACCAGGTCGAAGTGCCCCGCCTTACTTAGAATAGATTGATTAAAAAAGTGTATTTTATTTTTTTTTTAATTCGGGTTTCTCTTAAACCAGCCGAGCGATTTTTTATCTGTTAAAAAATATAAGTATGATTTAATATTTGTTTTAATATCATCATTAACTCGTGTACAGTCAAGGTAACAGGTTTCTTTGAATAAAAATAAAATTGAACGTTCTTTTTTTTTCTTTTTTGCTTAGGTGCGGAACTTATGCGAAATTAAAACCTTTTGCACCTTTATATGTCTGTTAACGAATAGTTACATTGCGTAAGATTGAAGCTGATATGCGTATGATTTTTTTTTTATATGGAATGAACTAATAATAATAATAATAATAATAATAATAATAATAATAATATAAATAGATTGAGAGAAGAACTTTCATTATCTATGAAAACTCACCACTTATGAAAAAAGTTTTGAAAAATTGTGTCAAAAAGATTAATATTAAAAAAATGTATCTTGTTTATCGTAAGGACAAAGTAAGGAGGCTCTATTAATGGAATGTTACAAGTTATTTACAGAACTAACGATTTAAGACTATATTCTTGCTTATTATTGTAGAACTAAAACAATTTAAAAGAAAAAAATCTGGGAAAAAGAATATCGAAAAATGACTCCATTAGTACTATGAGATACTTTCGCACACCGAAACAGATAAAAAATATTTTTAATTCACTCAAATAACAAGAATCCCATTGTAATTACATAACAATGCTATTCAAAAAGCTACTTGGCTAGTCCTTAAAATATTAAGGTTACATACTTCCTCAACCGTAATAAAGGAAAGAAAACTCTGATATTTTTTACAATGATTTTCCCTCTGCACAAGGCCCAAGAGACACTCAAGGTAAAAGGTTACAGTGAGGCATAGTTTATGCGGATATGTGAGGAAGATAACAGTTAACCCTAGCCTTGAACAGGTCTTGTTCTGTAGTGATCGGGGAAGCATCTTCTTGGAGTCAGTTCCACAGAGTAGCGGTTCGTGGGAAGAATCTGCTCCAGTGGAACCTACACCTGACCAATGAAATACGAAGGGAATGAGGGTAGTTCGCTACAATGGGTGTGGCATGGTGGGTCTCGGCTGTGAAGGTTAGAACTGGTGGAACTAAGGAATGTTCACTTGATCTGAACAATTTCATGGAAATCATGGTAAAGTGGCGAGAGGCTCGCGACGTCTCGTCTGCGAGAAAGAGGTTGTAGGATAGTGTTGTGGATTCCGAGATGAAATTCGGCCTCCAATGAATGACAAACGCAAGATTTAAATATAAGAAATAAAATGTATTTACACAATCATACAAAGGGTAATACTGTTAGTAAATCCAGGAACGCGGTTAGTAGCAAATACAGATGGATATATACAGTCTCGAAGTAGGACTTCCTTAGAGTCTACGTGCTTGTAACTGACTTCTACAAGAGGTTACCTCAAACTATTACTCTACCTCCAACTCAATCACAATCTCTATCTGCGTTCGTATATTCTGACTGACTGTGGGTAATTAACGGCAGCAGTCCAAGTAACACTGGTAGAGTTCACTTATATGAAAAAGGGGAGGACCCCCTAACAGATAAGAAACAGGTAATCACACACAAGGATGCGGGGGGACTCTTTTTGTACTCTATCGATAGTGGAAAGCGAAGGCAGAGCAGCTCTTGCCTATATATGGCAGCAGATCTGGCTCTTGTAAAAACAAATAATGTAAGATCAAATTGGTAGATAGAGCTTAATAGCTAAATTAATGGTTACCTATCTAGGAAAAAGAAACTCTGATAGAAATCTAATGTTTTTAGCCTCGTGAGAATGCCTAAAAAGATTGCCATTAGGTACCAAATAGACGGGGTAAGACGTTTATTTTCTCACCACCGATCTTATTGCATAGTGGGAAAAATTCTGGTTCCTACCTCAATTATTAAGGCCCACCCTTGTATTAGGCACACCTAAGAGTAGCTGCATTGTTTTATTCTTTTTACAGGTCCCATGATCAGTTTATAAAATAGTTGCACCTTAAGTTATGAATTAAACAACACTAGGAAGGGCTACTTTTATATATTTCTTATCAATAATCCTACGTGATACGAGCAAATTCTAACACAAAAATATGTCTGAGATAAAAATAAAAAATGTCTGGGAACCATTGGCTTGATCGATTTTTTCGTCTACCCTTTACAAAGCCCAAGAGCCACTCAACGTAAAGGATTACAGGCACAATAGATGTGGATATGTAGGGAAGATAACGGTTAATTCTAGACAAGAACAGGTTAAGCTAATTGTGATAACGATTCCGCACATCCGTCACTGCACAAGTGTGATGACATCCAAGGTCGGTTGCATGCGTATATACTCTCGGCTAGCTATGTTCACAGGTTTGTCTCGTTGGTCGTGATCGAATTTAACAAAGAATAACGACAAATGCTTTTCAAGACACAAGTTGAGAAATAGCAACAGTAGGATTTCTCACTAAACCGCCAATATTTTCCTTCGACTTCGACGAGGTGAACTGCTATCTCACTAACTTCCGGCCACGGAGAGAGGACCTTACATTCACTGACCGTTTAGGTGAATGCTGACACCCCACTGCTCGCGGATCACTTCCTCACTGTCTGCTCCTGACTGGCTGCATCTCTGCTCCCTGACTGCTGGTCACTGACTGCTCCCGATTGACTACTCATTATATGGACACCAGCTGAGGTCCCATCACCCCTATCCGTTCACTTGTTTTGCGGAAAAGGAGACCATCCAAAATCTGTCAGTTTTCAAAGGACTCTTCTTTTATGATTATCCAAAATCATTAAAAAATTTTATGTTTACCAATTCAAAGACGGGCTGGAGACGGAGTTCCTGAAAACACTGGCCATTAAGTTCACTCAAAGATGGACTGGAGACGAAATTAGTAAGAAACTCTTGTAATTAAATTGACTTAAAAGGAAAAAGAATCTATCTGTTTATCTCCTCAGGTTGTGTGAGAAATCGTATGATAATGATCGGGGAAACATCATGGGAATTGGTAACCCAAAGCAACTGTCCGTGGGAAAAAGCTGCTCGAGTGGAACTTACATCTCGCCAAAGGAATATGAAGGGAATATGGATGGTTCGTTAAATTGTGCGTGATATGGCGGGTCTTAGCCGTGGAGGTTAGAACGAGTAGAACTTCGTTTGAGCAGAGAGAGGCTTGCGACGTTTCGCCTGTGGGAAAGAGGTTATAGGGTGGAGAATAATTCATCACCGACAAGGACGCGAAGACGCTGTTGGAATTTATCGAGATTTTAAAGGGTAATCTGGAAAGTTCCTGTCTATGTATGGCAGCAGAACACCGTTTTCAGCCTGATCAGGTTTTTATAAAGATAGCAGTAGGAGTCAAATACTTAGTGGAGAAGTAGAAGAAACCGGCTTTTTTTTTCCAGCATCTTTATCGATGGATCCTATATACGACTTCCGGTTGAGGTTTAGATTGAGATTAAGTCCAAACAGACACTCAAGACACGGGTTGTTCCTAAGAGAACACGCATTCATCGCGACAGGTGAAAACAGGATTCGTTCGGTGATGATCGAACGTCATTAGTTTGGTTTTTCGAGGTAAACCAGCAAGAATCTTTTTTTTTTTCCCCTATTCTCTAATTTTAGATACTGCAGTATACAAACTATTTATCTTTTCTGTTGCGGTTTATCAAGGAATGTCTTAAAATATCTTTCATTGTATATTCTTGAACAAACAAAATTTTGTTGATGTCGAAAGGGACAAACGAATAATTTCAGTAAATTCAGTGCTATTTTTAATAACTAAGGGCGAAATATATACTCTTTGCACCTTCTGGGCAAATACTTATCATTCTTACTGCGCAATGAACTTATTTGTGTCGTGTAGCATATTCCCAGGTTAAAGTGCGTGATTCTTTTCTGGTATAAGAAACTGTGGGAAAGACACTTCACACACACACACACACACACACACACACGCACACACACGCACACATATGTATATATATATTTGTGTGAACAAATTATTTTAAGTCAAACAAATAAACAAAAAATCGTTTTCAAAAAGCGTTTTGTGTGTGTATTTGATTGCATCACTCTGTGTGTGAGTGAGTGTGTGTGCGTGTGCTTCTATCTGCGTGTGTGCATCTGTATGACCGATTTTTTATGTCTTTAAATATTTTGATGTTTTTAAATTTAGCTTGAATATTTAACCATGGGAATAAACACAGTTCATCACTGTCTAGTACTTAGGTATCTGCAGATAATATATATTATTATATAACTGCCGACAATATATATATATATATATATATATATATATATATATATATTGTCATCCACAAACAGACTGTTTCGCTGTATCACAGCTCTTCAGTGTGGCTAGACATCCGACTGCTTCAAGCCGGGATCGAAACACGACCGATTTGGCATCCTACCCCTAGCCTATCGTCGAATGGCAGAGAGAAAGGGAAATTTTAACGTTTTCTATGCGAAATACGCCAGTCCCCCCCCCCACACACACACACATTAGTATTAAAAAAGTGCTCAATACACATAAAACGATAACAATTTCACATGTAGGGCATTTAAGAGATTTAAAATTATGTCCCGTTGTATAGATACTAAAAAGTTTCTTTTGAGTTCATTTGAAGTGGAATGAAAAGAACGTATGTATATTTCATTTAATCCCCCACTGATACATTTCCAATGCACTTGGTTTTCTCCTCCTCCTCCTCCTCGTCCTCCTCGTCACCTTCTACCACACCTCACGTCGCGCGCTTATTCATTTATTTATTTTTAAAAATATATAGCGTTCACAAATTTTTATTTTAAAAAAAATAAAAAGTTAGAATATTAATTGAGCGAAATCGCCTGAAGGTACCGAAAGGTTGAAACTGAAATTTACTCAAAGAGATTGGCAATGCAATTTAATAAAGAGATTGGAAAAAAATAAGAACATTTACTCAAAGAAAAGATTAGTCAAAAAATTGGCAAATGCACATTTACTCAAAGAGATTGGAAAATGCGCATTTGACCAATTGGAAAATGAACGGCAAAAGAGATTGGCAAACATTTACTCAAAGAGATTGCATTTGACCAATAAGAACGGCAAAAAATGAAAATTTAGTCAAAGAGATTGGCAAATGCACATTTACTCAAAGAGATTGGAAAAAAGATATGAACGGCAAATGCACATTTACTCAAAGAGATTGGCAAATGCACATTTGATCAATAAGAACGGCAAATGCACATTTACTCAAAGAGATTGGAAAATGAACATTTACTCAAAGAGATTGGCAAATGCACATTTACTCAAAGAGATTGGAAAATGCGCATTTGACCAATAAGAACGGCAAAAGCACATTTACTCAAAGAGATTGGAAAATGAACATTTAGTCAAAGAGATTGGCAAATGCACATTTACTCAAAGAGATTGGAAAATGCATATTTGAACAATATGAACGGCAAATGCACATTTATTCAAAGAGATTGGCAAATGCACATTTGATCAATAAGAACGGCAAATGCACATTTACTCAAAGAGATTGGCAAATGAACATTTACTCAAAGAGATTGGCAAATGCACATTTGATCAATAAGAACGGCAAATGCACATTTACTCAAAGAGATTGGAAAATGAAAATCAAAGAGACATTTACTCAAAAAGAGATTTGAACAAATGCACATTTATTCAAAGAGATTGGCAAATGCACATTTGATCAATAAGAACGGCAAAAATTTACTCAAAGAGATTGGAAAATTATTTACTCAAAGAGATTGGCAAATGAAAATTGCAAATTTGATCAATAAGAACGGCAAAAGCACATTTACTCAAAAAGGAAAGATTTGACCAAAAATGGACATTTAGTCAAAGAGATTGGCAAATGCACATTTATTCAAAGAGATTGGAAAATGCATATTTGAACAATATGAACGGCAAATGCACATTTATTCAAAGAGATTGGCAAATGCACATTTGATCAATAAGAACGGCAAATGCACATTTACTCAAAGAGATTGGAAAATGAACATTTACTCAAAGAGATTGGCAAATGCACATTTACTCAAAGAGATTGGCAAATGCACATTTGATCAATAAGAACGGCAAATGCACATTTACTCAAAGAGATTGGAAAATGAACATTTACTCAAAGAGATTGGCAAATGCACATTTGATTAAGAACGGCAAAGTCAAAGAGATTGGAAAATGAACATTTACTCAAAGAGATTGGCAAAGCACTTTTACTCAAAAATTGCAAATGCACATTTGATCAATAAGAACGGCAAATGCACATTTACTCAAAAAGAAAGATTCAAAGAAATTGCAAAACATTTACCAAAGAGATTGGCAAATGCACATTTGATTGGCAAATGCACATTTACTCAAAGAGATTGGCAAATACACATTTACTAAAGAGAAAATGCGCATTTGACCAATAAGAACGGCAAAAACGGCAAAAATTGAAATGAACATTTACTCAAAAGAGATTGAATGCACATTTATTCAAAGAGATTGGAAAATGCATATTTGAACAGATGAACGGCAAATGCACATTTATTCAAAGAGATTGGCAAATGCGCATTTGATCAATATGAACGGCAAATGCACATTTACTCAAAGAGATTGGAAAATGAAAATGATTCAAAACATTTAGTCAAAGAGATTGGCAAATGCACATTTACTCAAAGAACGGCAAAGATTGGAAATGAACATTTATTTGCAAATGCACATTTATATGAACATTTGATCAATAAATGCATGCACATTTACTCAAAGAAGAAAAGATTTTGGAAAATGAACATTTACTCAAAGAGATTGGAAAAATGCATATTTGAACAATATGAACGGCAAAAGATTTATTCAAAGAGATTGGCAAATGCACATTTGCAAATCAACTCAAAAGAACGGCAAATGAACATTTACTCAAAGAGATTGGAAAATGAACATTTACTCAAAGAGATTGGCAAATGCACATTTGATCAATAAGAACGGCAAATGCATATTTACTCAAAAAGATTGGCAAATGAACATTTACTCAATGAGATTGGTAAATGCATATTTGATCAATATGAACGGCAAATCCACATTTAATCAATATGAACCTACCTGTTCTGCATGACCCTAGTCTGCAATTGCCGCGGAAAGAGTGTTATTGTTTAGTTCAATAAAAACGGCAGTAAAAAGATAATTCTAATAAAAACTGGGACCATGCATGTTTGCTCATCAAATTAGGCCTGGTCTACTGGTAATAAATTTTGTAAAATACAGTAACTGCAGAAATATGTATAGGCGTCAATAATTTGCAATAAATTTTGAACGATGGAGTTACTTACAGCAATCTTAAAAATGCGTTCTTATGCAGCCACGGGTATAAAATACACTATATTAAAAAAAATCGTTGTATAACAATAATTTACGGCAATGTGCAAAAATATACATTAATTTGCAACAAACTATACAGTATATACCAACAAACTGAATAATATACGAGTTCTGCTAGAAATGGATCAAGCTGTTTGGTAACAATTCAAAAGTAAGTTTACTGCGCATGAATGAACAAACGTTTTCTCAGGTGATTACTAAAGAGGAAGTGAAAGACCATTGAGTAAACTGTTGTATTGTGCGACTGTTGTACTGTTGATTGTGCGCATTTATAGCGAATATGTATTGGTTTTTGCTTAAAAATTGGCATTCGTTCGTGGAAAATATTCGAATGATTAAGAAGTTTTTCATGGATGATTTAATGTGCGAAACTCAGTTACAGTTTTGGTATCGACGCTTAAGACTTGGCCAGAAAACTGTTGAAAAAAATGTACGCTCTGGAAGGACTGAAAAAATGCAGACCGGGCAATCAAAGAAAACCCAGGACTGAAAGTGCGAGATTTAGAAAGTCTGTAACCTCCATTGACTAATATTCTATATCCGAATGTTGTGATATTCAAACTACCCACCCATCTCATCTACTCGGTTTTAAACATCTCTTGCATTATTCAAATTTATCAATCTCATACGTTCCAGATTTATCTCCCCTTGACTGCATTCCAATGATTTTTTTTCGACGTTATAGATAACGTCGAAAAAAATCATTGGAATGCACAAAAAATCGACATGTGACACGCTTCAGTTTTTTTTTGGGGGGTCGTCTTTTATTTCCCGTTTTTTCGCTATGTACGGAATATCGGGTGGAGGTAATAACGGTTAAGCGTACAGAAAACGGAATCAGCGAGCTGAGTTCAAATTCCGGCTGAAACAGTTTGTGTTTACTTTTCACTATGCATTTGGAAAACGCATGAAACCATCTCTTTTCCCCAAATCCAGCTATGATTTAGATAACAAAGTAAAGTGAGATTTTTGCCCTTCGTTTGGAAACCAATCTAGGAGAAGGAAAACTGTGGATACAATATTATGCGTAGAATGTACTCTTCCCCACTCCAGTTATGAGTAAAACAGAAAAAAAGAGTAGAGGGTTGGTCTTACTACCCAACCCTTTAAAAAGCTTCTACCAAAAATATTAAACACTAGTCAGATACAAGAACCAGAAATTAAATACGGAGTCATATTGTCCGCTTTACTTGTAAGTTAGTGTTGGTGATGTCGACAATTTGTCCCAAATCACTGCTTGTTATTCAAATTCTAACTCGTGGTGAGTAGGTATTTCTTGGTTTTGTATATTGCTTTCGATTCTTCAGTATTTTTGGAGCCTCTCTCTGCAGGCACTCATACAACAGCTTTTCACTACTTATCAAAATTTGCAGGTACTATTTTTTTTATCTAGAATTAAATGTCCATTCGTGCTCAGATCTGAATAGCCTTTCGCATAACGAACGTTACACCAATTTTGTACACTTGACACTATCATGAAGACTCCATGATTTGAACATTTGCTGCAATTCAGATTCACTCCAGATCTCAAGTGGAACACATATATAAGATTCTTGTGCCTCATATATAAGAATCTTATACCTCATATATAAGATTCTTGTGCCTCATATATAAGATCCTTGTACCTCGTATATAAGATTCTTATACCTCATATATAAGATTCTTAAACTTCATATATAAGACTCTTGTACCTCATATATAAGATTCTTATACCTCATATATAAGATTCGTGTACCTCATATATAAGAATATTGTACCTCATATATAAGATCCCTGTACCTCATATATAAGATCCTTATACCTCATATATAAGATTCCTATACATCATATATAAGATTTTTGTACCTCATATATAAGATTATTGTACCTCATATATAAGATCCTTGTATCTCATATATAAGATTCTTGTACCACATATATAAAATTTTTGTACCTCATATATAAGATCCTTGTATCTCATATATAAGATTGTTATACCTCATATGTAAGATCCATGTACCTCATATATAAGATTCTTGTACCTGATATATAATATTCTTGTACCTCATATATATGAATCTTGTACCTCATATATAAGATCCCTGTACCTCGTATATAAGATCCTTGTACCTCATATATAAGATTCTTAAACCTCATATATAAGAATATTGTACCTCATATATAAGATTCTTATACCGCATATATAAGATTCTTGTACCTCATATATAAGATTCTTGTACCTCATATATACGATCCCTGTACCTCATATATAAGATCCTTGTACCCCATATATAAGATTCTTGTACCTCATATATAAGAATCTTGTACCTCATATATAAGATTCTTGTGCCTCATATATAAGATCTTTGTACCTCATATATAAGATTTTTGTACCTCATATATAAAATCCAATTCCATGCCATTATCCGTTACACTACTCGCATATCCAAGCATACAGTACCTTATATTCACAAGCGGTCTATCATCTAGGTACTGATTAGGCTTGACATTGTTTAACTTCGGCGATCGTACTAGAACAGTTTTTTCAACATGATATAGCCGTAAGCCTCAGATTTAAAATAAATTTTCCGGTTTGTGGTGATAACTTTTGATGTAATGTTGGCTTTTTTGCTTCTGGCTTTGCTCCATCCTAAACGTTGTTTAATAAAACAAAACTAGACCTTAAGTCTTACAGCTGATCTCTCTGTTGATATAGGAAAAAAATATGTTTCGAGCAATAAACCTCTGCAAAGACAGTTCACATGACTCTCGACTAAAACACTACCCAGATATTTAAAAAACTTAAATAAACAGAGGTCGGAAAATGTGACACTGAAATAAGAAGGCGCATTTGAATTTAAAAGTTGTTTTCCAAAATCTAAGTAAACTATTAAGAAATGGAGAAAATGTTATTACTAACAAATAAAAGGGTGCTAAATTGCTATGTAATATCAATCTTCCTCTATAGCAGTGAATTCGGGACAGTTTTCTCATAAAAGAAGGGGAAACATGAGGCAACAGAAAAGTGGTTCTAAAGAAGAATGCTGATAATTTTTTTATCTCGTGAACTGTAGGGTCGTTGAGGCACCATGTTTACTGCATCCGCAGTAGAAGTGGTGTTTCTTGGGCAAGATATCCTATCGGAGACCTACCTTCTCCAAGCTGGTTTTGAATTCAGTTTTTTCTTCTCCTAGACCGGTTGCCACCCACGGCTGTAAATCCCAGTCTGTCCTGCTATTTAACCAAAGCTGGGAAGAGAAGAAGTGGATTCATACCGTTCCGAAAGGATAAATTCAAGTGAGTGTAATGGATTCCGACTGGAATTCGAACTCGATGCTGAGACTATCATGGACAAAAAATTTGAACAACGAGGAAGTTTTAAGAAGAATAGAAATAAAAATGACACTTACGTGGGTCGGCTGAATAGTTCGTAGGCTGACCAAGATACTCTCATGGAATGGGACCAAATGAGGTTTATTTTTCAATATATTACATATACGCATATATGTGTATGTGTATATGTGTGTGTGTGTGTGTGTGTGTGTCCATGATTGTTCTGTATACGACGCACAAGATGCGTTAAGTGATTGATTCATCGAACTATTGATAATGATGCTGATAATGATACCGATACTTATCAGTGCTAATGCTAATCGATAATCTGAAATATAATGTAATTATATTGTTTTTTAGACTGTATTCACTGTCTTTAGGGTGTCTATTATTTAGCACAAAGATGTTAATTTCACTTAAAATGCACCGACTGAACTGGGAAACCGGAAAATTGAACGGCTGGAAATTTAAAAAAAATGTTTTCTTTCATCTTTGCCGAGCGATCTTCCGGTTTGTATAACACTGAAAGAGACAAAAACAATGGAGATACATTCTGTGAAAAAAACGTTTAGCAATAACAAAAAAAAAAGTTGGTTTCAACCGACAGATTGAAAATTGCCAGAATTTGGACCAAATTTCCTGATTTTCGTCAATTTTTTAATATTTAATTATGTTTCAATATTTTCCTTTGTTTTTCTATTGCATTAATTTTTAGTCTAAATTCCCTCAATTTTGAATTTTTTTTTTTTTTTTTACAAATTTCGGATATTTTTTTGCGCCTGATGTACATACATACACACGCACACACGCATAGACACACACTCACACACACGCATAGATACACACACATGCACACAAAAACACACACACACATATATACTAAGGTGTTCTTTCCTATTTTTCTAAATATTTGCACACACACACATACAAAATATATATGAACTTTTTATACACTAATATATATATATATATATATATATATATATATATATATATATATTATATTAGGGCAGCAGATAATATAATAGACATTCGTTGTCTGTTATATTTAACAATATATATATATGTGTGTGTGTGTTGTTCTTACAATATTGTTTCTTAGCAGATCTTCTATTAACGCAATATGCGATATTTAATCACAAAAGCGGTGGAAATATAAACAAAAAGAATCCAAATGAAATCTGCTAGATTATATAACCAAAATATTTATACAATTAAAAAAAAAGAAATTAAATTTTAAATTCTTAGCGTCCCCTTTCCTTGAATTTAAGTTTAATCAGAAGTCCTTAGGACGAAACGCGCCGCACGAAAACATTTTCGACCTTGTTATACGTCTTTCCCCTAAAATTGTTCTTGATAAAAAACAAATTATAAAATCGCTTTCCCATATGTGTATATGTGTGTGTGTGTGTGTGTGTGTGTGTATGTGTATTTCTTCCAATATCCAAAAAAGACATGCAACTTTCAGCATTAGGTTTATATAAAATTTGCCTATTACCCTGACAGAATTTTATACCCTTTATCCAAATTTTGATTTTTTTTCAACCTATCCACTGTTATCCCCGTTTGTTTTGTTTTTTCCCCATTTTTTCCAACCTGTCCTTTTATTCTGATTTCCTCTTGCTTCCTTTTTGCTTCGAAAACAAATGAATTTTGAGTGAATTTTCCAACCTAACCTTACATTCCATTCTGCCTTCTATTCCAGTCTGCCCTTTTTTTTTCCAGCTCAGCCTTAAATATTACCCCTTCCCTTTTATTTCAGGTCAGCCTTCTATTCCAGTCTGCCCTTTTATTCCAGCTCTGCCTTCTATCCTACCCCTTCCCTTTTATTTCAGGTCAGCCTTCTATTCCAGTCTGCCCTTTTATTCCAGCTCAGCCTTCTATCCTACCCCTTCCCTTTTATTTCAGGTCAGCCTTCTATTCCAGTCTGCCCTTTTATTCCAGCTCTGCCTAAATCCTACCCTAATTTTTATTTCAGGTCAGCCTTCTATTCCAGTCTGCCCTTTTTTATTCCAACTCAGCCTTCTATCCTACCCCTTCCTTTTATTTCAGGTCAGCCTTCTATTCCAGTCAAATTTTTATTCCAGCTCTGCCTTCTATCCTACCCCTTCCCTTTTATTTCAGGTCAGCCTTCTATTCCAGTCTGCCCTTTTATTCCAGCTCAGCCTTCTATCCTACCCCTTCCCTTTTATTTCAGGTCAGCCTTCTATTCCAGTCTAATTTTTATTCCAGCTCATTTTTATCCTACCCTCCTTTTATTTCAGGTCAGCCTTCTATTCCAGTCTGCCTTTTTATTCCAGCTCTGCCTTCTATCCTATTCCCTAAATTTTTATTTCAGGTCAGCCTTCTATTCCAGTCTGCCCTTTTATTCCAACTCAGCCTTCTAGATTTCCACTGATTTTTATTTCAGGTCATTTTTATTCCATTTATTTTCAGGTCACCCTTCCTTTTTTTTCAGGTCAGCCTTCTATTCCAGTCTGCCCTTTTATTCCAACTCAGCCTTCTAGTCTACTCCTGCATTTTTATTCTGGATTTCAGTGTTTAAAGATTAAAAGTAGCCCTAACCTACATAACGAGCTTGTGCAGATGAATGACAGAATAGGGTTTAGGGGAGATAACAAAAAGAAAAAATTATTAAAAGCTGCAAATGACAGGAAATTGTGGAGAGCCACGATCGTCAACGCCCTGAAGGAACACAGTGCACAAAAGAAGAGGAAGAAGCTATTTCAACGGAAAGTACGCTCCTCACTATTTCTCCATACATTTAGCTTGTAATGTTGGTCTGCATGATTAGCTTGTTAACCATAACTCCTCAACGTATGATTTCGATGGCTCTTAAATTTCGGTACATTCATGTAAAGAAATTGTAACGTATTGCAACATAATTCATTTTGTTTATCTTGCAGGTCCTCCTTGGGCAGAAATACGGCTACCGTCCTATTCCGACCACAATTGTTGCCACAGAATTCGAAATGCTCAGAGATTGTATCAAAGAAGAAGCAAGCGAGCTGGAATTGCTTGATTTATGGTACAAAAGGGATGACAATTATGTGCCTGCTGTCTATGTGTTGCAGCCGATAAGTTCAATCTTAACAAATTTTAACAACAAGGTTAGTTTCTTCGTTTTTCTTATTCAATGTCTATTCTGTTGGTCAAACGTTTACAAATAACTTGTTTCCATATGGAAAGAGGAACGTCCCATCAACCTCCATTTTTCTCGCTTAATGCTACAGAGTGTTCGGAAAGTTACTGTGAATTTTCTAATCATACTTTTTATATTTAAGATTTCACTCCAATAAGGCTTTAACAACTGAAGAACGTGTTATTTCTCGTCGAATATGTCTTTCGAGGAGGTGCTAAATACACAGATTTGGTGCGACAGCGTTTTGCTGATAAATCTTCAGATACACTTGTTCCATATCGCAATGCTGTTTGTAACTTTGTTGATAAATTTCAGAAAACCGGATCAGTGGACGTGTCTATACCTTGTGGAAGGCCAGCAAAGCTTTCGGGGAAGAAACTGTTGTTTCTGATAGTCTACAGAATAGTCAAAGAAAATCATTACGAAAGTTAGCGATAATGGTATTGGAAATGCTCATAAGGCCGTCAAACAAAAAATTAAAAACACTTCCCATACAAATTACATAGCAGTTTTCAGAAATAAAATAAGAAAGACCCAAGCCTGTATTGATGCTAACGGACGGCACTTTCAACATTTTTTATAATTTTCATTCATATTCTCCTCCTGTATTCATATTCTCCTGTATTGAAAGATACCTATTAATAAAACTTAAGTGCATAGTGACTTCTCGAACACCCTGTATATCTTATGTTGATCTGTTCTCGGGTTGATCTTTTTCTATCTTTTCGGATGATCTGTTGACTTTTTTTATATCTTTTCGGAAGAACCTAGAACAGACCAATATAATAATGTTATACGAAACCTAACCCCCATATTAAGGCTAGAGAACCACTCAAGGTATACTGTTACTGAATGAGATATGTGATGTTAATGTAAGAGGGGGTGGTAAGAAGTGAAATTTAGAGCTACAAAGGGTAGGAAGTTTGGGAGAGAAATGATCGCACATAAGGAAAGTTGGCTCCCTGAGCCGCGCCAGGAAATTTTTCTCTCTGGAGTCGATCCTCCAGATCTACAAATCAACAATTCGCCCTTGCATGGAGTATTGCTGCCATATATGGTCTGGTGTCCCTTCTGTTTGCTTCGGGGTTCTTGATAGGCTCCAGAGGCGGATATGCAATGTAGTTGGCCCTGCCCTGGCGTCTCGTCTACAGTCACTTTCTCACAGACGCGCCGTCGCCTCCCTCTGTCTGTTCTACAAATACTTTCATGGCAATTGCTCCGAGGAGCTGCATTCGCTGGTTCACAGACGTCATGAGTTCAAGCGCCCTACGAGGCTGGCATCCCGCTCTCACCCCTTCACTGTCGAAACTCCTAAATGTAGCTGTCTCTTCTACTCCAATAGCTTCATGCCTCGCACCCTTCACCTGTGGAACTCACTCCCCTATTCTTGTTTCCCTGTGAGCTATAATCTCCAGCTATTCAAATGTAATGTCAATCGACATCTCCAGTTGCCTTGATCTATCCACTACCCTCATCCTTTTTTCCATCACTCCTATCTAATCTTGCTCTAAATTTTCTGTAACCCCTTGCTTCCTAATGGCTTCCAGCCTTGCTTGGGGTGAAATGCTTAAAAAAAATGTCCCGAAGAAAATGACAGATAAAAGCAAAATACTGTTTTCATGACATATCACATTATCGACATTTTTTCGATATAAACCCAATACACATGTCATTATTGTTTGTTTCCATTTACAGCGACACCAGCGATTGCAAGAAGCAGACCAGGCTGCATGGTGGGAGACGTTTAGTAAACTGACCAAGATTATACGAAAAGCAGCCCATGTGTTGTTCGTAACAAAGAAAATAGACAGAGAACAAATGCATAACTTCTTTATGTCTGGTAAGTTTAACTCTTCATGGATTTACTCTCAACCTTTGTATTATAAGAATAATTATTGGGGTGCAAATGAAAACGGAATTAACAATTCTTTTTGATAATGACAAGGATTATTCCAAATACAAGTTCTACTGTTTGACCCATAGCCAGGGAGAAGAAATGGATTCATACCTTTCCTAACGAGAAATTAATTCAAGGAGCCCAACTGGAATTCGAATTCAGCTCTCTGGTTTTTCATTTAGAGCCTCTATTCATTACACCACCCGCATATTCAAGATAGATAGATAGATAGATAGATAGATAGATATGAACAGAATTAGATAGATAGATAGATAGATAGATAGATAGATAGATAGATAATGAACAGAATTAATTAGATAGATAGATCGATAGATATGAACAGAATTAGATAGATAGATAGATAGATAGATAGATAGATAGATAGATAGATAGATATGAACAGAATTACATAGATAGATAGATAGATAGATAGATAGATAGATAGATAGATAGATAATGAACAGAATTAGATAGATAGATAGATAGATAGATAGATATGAACAGAATTACATAGATAGATAGATAGATAGATAGATAGATAGATAGATAGATAGATATGAACAGAATTACATAGATAGATAGATAGATATGAACAGAATTACATAGATAGATAGATAGATAGATAATGTACAGTCTAATATAGATTAATACTAAAATGATAATTGTCATTGTCTTGAATTAAATGACAACAAAGTGAACGTCGCACAGATTGAATTTGTCTCAGACGAACAATCGAATGTTCAAATGAGGATTAAACACAAACAATCCAGTTGAAACATTTTAAAAAGATTTGGTCCTCTTATTATGTCGCTGCAAAAGAGTTTTTTTTTAATAAAGTAACACGTATTCATCAGCTAGTTTAACAATTCCAGGTAAAACCACTTTTGCTCTTCTACCAATTATTCAGACTAATAGTTTGTTATTTTATATCTGCCACTATGTTACCCAACTTTGTTCGGGTACGCATTTCATACTTTTTATATTGTTCAGTAGTTTTTGAGCCGTTGTTATGAAATAAAAATAAGTGAAAATATTAATTAGAAGAATACGTGGAATAATGAACAGAAATTTGTATGTATTTTCTGTTTTATCTATAACCTACAACTTCCAGGTGTACTGGCTGGTGTATGTAATTTTTTACTTTTTTCTTTTGCAGTTACAGAAAGGGAGGTAATTCGTGGGATCCTAAAGGCTCCTAACGTAGAAGATCATTGCTTAGCCTATGTGCGTGAAATAAGCAATATAAATGTGACACTGCTGAGATTTGCAAGTAAATTCATTGATTTTGCTGCTCGAAATGTCGACAATGAAGCCCAAAAAGTTTTAAATTGAAGGCACTGCGCGAGAAACTTCCAAAGAAATTGCCCGAAAGCAACATTGCCAGGTAAGGGAACTGTGTAATACACCGCCTTTGTCGAGAATTTTTACTTTCAAGTTTAAAGTAATTAAAAAAAGATTATAGTCCATATCTATGTAGTGAGCTCTTTTAGGGACGTAGAAAAATATTACACATTTGTTATTGCATCTCTTCCAAATGTTACCTCATTCGTAAACAAGACTGAAGAGACAAACAACAGATCGGCAGTTTGTGAAATAAACAATCGGCAAAAGTTCTCCCATGGTGAGTGATCAGAGGTCGAAAGACCCTGCACACGTTGCGAATAGATAGATAGATAGATAGATATGAACATAATTAGATAGATAGATAGATAGATAGATAGATAGATAGATAGATATGAACAGAATTAGATAGATAGATAGATAGATAGATAGATAGATAGATAGATATGAAGAGAATTACATAGATAGATAGATAGATAAATAGATAGATAGATTGTTATTTTGTATCTTTGCTATTTTTTTTTTTTTTTTTGTTTTTATTTTACACCAAAGACAGCGTTTCACCCAAAAGCAAAGGCGGGAAGCCACTAGGACGTAGGGGTTACAGAAGATTTTGAGCAAGATCAGATAGGAGTGATAGAAGAAAGGATTAGGAGAAGGGTAGTGGATAGATCAAGGCAACTGGAGATGTCGATTGACATTACATTTGAATAGCTGGAGATTATAGCTCTCAGGGAAACTGGAATAGGGAAGGGAGTTCCACAGGCGAAAGGTGCGAGACATGAAGCTATTGGAGTAGAAGAGACGGCTACATTTAGGAGTTTCGACAGTGAAGGGGTGAGAGCGGGATGCCAGTCTCGTGGGGCGCTTGAACTCATGAAGTCTGAGAAAAAGCGAATGCAGCTCCTCGGAGCAATTGTCATGAAAGTATTTGTAAAACAGACAGAGAGAGGCGACGATGTTATCCAACCAGTGTAGTAGTGACTTAACTGAGAAGTGTTCTGTTTAACAATGGCAGCATATTCATATCGTGAGCAGGCAGATAGGATTTTTACATACGGCCGCGCGAATGATAATGGACGCGAGGCTGCACGGCTATATCAGATTGCGTATCCAGACCGTTTTATAACAACGGCTCAAAAACTACTGAACAATATTAAAAGTATGAAATGCGTACCCGAAGAAATACAGGAGCTGCTCTTGAAGTACCCTCCATGTGGTACTATGAGATGTATGAGATGCTAGGGCCACTTGACGTGTGCTGATACCTGGATCGTTTTCTTCGTGGTCAGGTATACGCGCGGATCTCGGTCTTCTTCGATTCATAGTTTGTGGTGCCACGGATCCTACCTTAGCAACGCAATGATAAACAGCTGTAAAGATTGGATGACTCGGCTGCCTTCGGGCTGGAAATGCAATGTGATACAGCCGTGAAGCTTCGCGTCCATTATCATTCGCGAGGCCGTATGTAAAAATCATATCTGCCTGCTCACGACATGAATATCCTGCGATTGTTAAACAGAACACTTCTCAGTTAACTCTCCACTACACAGGTTAAACGTTGAAGATAGACTAGCCAAAAATGTACACGAATGACAAATGTAAAATAGTCAATATGGAGATGCAGCGCCATCTACCGTAAAATTTCTTTACACTTAATAACTCAAAACCGAAGTATTTGCGGACATATGTTTATATGGATTTTTGTCCTTGTTTTGGTGTAAGGAACCCGTCCCCAAAGTTTGGAAAAGTAATTTTGATACACCCTATATATATATATATATATATGTGTGTGTGTGTGTGTGTGTGTTTGTGTGTGTGTGTTTGTGTGTGTGTGTGTGTGTATTTTGTGTGTGTGCATTTGTGTTGTGTGCATGTGTTTGCATGCGTAAAAATGTGTGTGTGTGTGTGTTTGTGTGTGTGTGTGTGTGTGTGTGTGTGTTCGCTGCCTGACGAGCCCTAGGGGACAGAATTCAGAAAGTAGCTCAGGAACTGGATCCTTTGTACTTTATACTTTTAAAATATATAAGTTTACACTGGCACATACACACACGCACGCACGAGCATATATATATATATATATATATATATATATATATATATGTTAAGAAATGGACAAGGTCCGACAATTTATTTATTAAAGACATTTTTATTTATGTTTAAATTTTATCTATAAAATAACAATGTTAAACATAAATAAAAATGTTTTTTTAGTTAAATATATATATATATATATATATATATATATATATATATATGAGTTAATGAATTTTATTTTTTTAATCCGACATATTTTTTATTACTTCAAAGGTTATTTTTAGTGGATACACTTATTTGATTTGTATTTTTTTAACAAAATTTTATTTTGTTTACCGGCCTGGTCGTTCTAGAAAACATTAAAAATGATAAAACTCAAAACATTTTTAGGTTTCGAACCTGCGTCCCGTTTCGGGGAAGGAACCAACGTCTGATCGGGCGTGGTTTTAACAAATTGGTATAAAAAACCTCACAGTCAGTCAATGAATATATATATATATATATATATATATATATATATATATATATATATATATATATATATATATATATATATATATATATATATATATATATATATATATATATATTTAGGCATTATATCTAATTTAATGCAATAGTTCAATTATACCAGAATGGTTTTAATTGATCTTCGTTGTGGATAGATTTTCTGTCCTGTATCGGCCTGGTCGGCCATCAACCGTGCCTGCAGTCAATGTGAACAGCCCACTTTATCCTCTTCGTTCACGAAACCGAATATATATATATATATATATATATATATATATATATATATATATATATATATAGATAGATAGAGAGAGAGAGAGATTGACTGTGAGGCTTTCCGTAGTCGAGTTGTTAAAACCACATAACATATGTGTGCGTGTGTGATTTGTTTTAACGGCTTAACAGGTTTTTGCACGTTATTTAAAGCCAGAGAATATTTTGAAATATTAAGAATGTTGTGGAGATAATAATGATTAAATGATAGAAGTCCTACTAATTAACACATTAGTTAGGGAGAAGAGGTGCATTCCTACCTTTAACAAGGGTAATTGTGCGTGGATATAATGAATTCGACTGGAATTGGAACTCCGATTTCCAATTCCAAGATATTATCCATTAAACAACCCGGACATGCATCTGGTATTCCCAAGCGGTCACCCATCTAGTTACTGACCGAGCTCGACGTGGCTTAACTTCGATATAAATTGTGGACATAGAAATCTACACGCACACACTTCTGTAATTCTCCTTCTTTATGATGTGTTCAAGAAATTCCAACTGACCCTCATTTCCTTAAAACTTCCTCATTGCTCACATGTTCAGTCCATAGTATTCTCAGCATCCTTTTATAGAACCACATCTCAGTTGGCTGAAGTCTCATCATCATTGGAGGATTTATATTATTCGGACTATTTACATTATTCGGACTATGATACTCATCTTTGTCGCCATATTTATTACATATTTATTACAACGTTTTCGGCCTTCTTCAGATGGTTGGAATGTCGAACTGAACCCTTTATTTCGCTCACTGTTCTAGTTCTAGTAATGGATGTCAGTCATCAGTTATCTCCTGTTAATTCCCCTCTCCAAGTTTTCCACTGCCTTGAACTCACACTCTTTGCGTCCTGGATCTAACTAACGCCTTTATCCACTGCGCCATGTGTCCTTGAGGACATATGTGCATGAATTTCTGGATATTATAAACCTAATGTCTTCAACAATTATTTTTTACTAGTGCTCATATTGCAATTGTTTGCTGTTATCATTGCATCTACCCCAGTGAGCGAAATAAAGGGTTCAGTTCGACATTCCAACCACCTGAAGAAGGCCGGAGCGTACAACGGCCGAAACTTTGTAATAAATATGGCGACAAAGATGATGGCAATAGTCCGAATAATGTATATAATATCTCATCTCAGAAATATAGACAGATACTGGAGGAGTGATATTCAGTAGTCCAGCACTTTTTTCTTTGTTTCTAATGAACTTTTCTTGTTTTTTTAATACTTTGTTTAGTTTTGGGGGATAATCTTTCGCTATTTCAATGCCTTTTCGGATATTTCTAACATTTCCTGTACTTGTTTCATTTTAACACCTCCAATTCGTAATTCGCATCTTCTGCTGTACGTCTTGCTGGCAACCAGACATTCAGTCTTCTTACAATGTATATTTAGACATTTCATTTCGATTTCTTTTAGTACCTTATCTAAGATTTATTTCTGTTTTCTTTGTGTCTACCATCAATACAGTGTCATATGTAAACTATAGACTATAAACTATAGTTTTCAGCATGTTTGGGTAGCACACACGCAGTTATTGTTACTAATAATTGATTTTTTATAGGCATTTCGCCCCAAGCAAGGCTGGAGTGCCACTAGTACGAAACGTGCCTCAGAGGGAAGTAAGGGAAAAGACTGGCTATAGGTGGGGTATTGAGGAAAGGATAAAAAGAAGAACGGGGATCAAGACATCAGAAGATGTCGATTGACATTACATTTAAATTTTTGAGGATTATAGTTATCTTGAAAGCAAGTAAGAGGAAGGGAGTTCTACTGTCGGGAAGTAGAGAAGAAGCTCTTAGAATAGAAGAGGGGGTTACATTTAACTGATTCGACAGTAAAAGGGTGGGACCGAGACGCCAACCTAGTAGCACGTTTCTCAATAAACAAGTAAAAGTGCTTGAAAATTAGCATTTTTCATTCGGAAAATTTTACGTCAGCTTGGCGTGAGAAATTTTACTGTTATGCTTCCATACTGGAATCTTTAAAGAATTCTTTTAAAAGAACTCTGATTTTTCAATTTTTTCCATAGATTCACCGTAGAATGGAGCGGACAGGAAGGAATCGATCGAGAAACCCACAAGGAGTATCTCGAAGAATTTTGCAATCACTTTTACAAATCTGTCACAGGTCAAGTGACAGCTGCCATGGAGAGACAAGTGAAACTGTCAAACGACATCATCTACACGGAGACTTTACAGCACATGCACGCATGCCAACAGTTTTGTCGGATGTTCCAGGGACGCGAGGAAGTGGTCGAACGTGTGCATCAATACGTGATCGGAAAAAGCGATCAGCCATTTGTCATGTATGGCGAAAGTGGCTGTGGCAAAACTTCTCTCATGGCCAAAAGCGCCAGTCAGGTATCTCGACAAATCTTTTTTTTTTTTATCATTTAATACTTTTTGTTTCTTCATTCGTCTCATCCTTTTGTTTTTTTCCCTGAGAATATCAGCTATAAAACAAAATCAGTGTTTTATTGCTGATATTAATAAAACTTTTGAAAGTTTCTTTTTTTTTTAAATCTTAATTATACAGATATTTGAATGGGGCTAGCAATTTTGTAAGTGGCGCTACCAATTCCAGAGACTATTGGTCAAATGGAATATTGATTTTATATGTTTCTGGTGAACCAAATTTCATCTGTTTATTTATTTTTTGTATCACCCACTTTTCATTAATATATGTATAGTGAGATAATATTCTATATAGGATGACCATATTTTATTGTTTTTAATTAAATTTTTTATAAATTTTATAAATATTTCCATATCCTTATTTATAATTGTCAGGTTTGTTATTACACAATTTTTTTATCTGCTAGCAGGCTGGAAAGTGTGATACTGAAATCTGAATGCACATTGAAATAGTGAAAGATGCCTTCCAAATGCTAAGCAAAGAATTAAGAAACAAAAAATTCACTAGAAAAAATAAAATAGTACAAAAAAAAGTAAACGTCGCAAACCACTTTAACACGCATGATCATAACCAGTAGCTACGTCATTCTCCCTCTTTGCTGGGTTAATACGGAGGAGGGCGTTGTCAACCCTACGCCAAACTGGTTTTGAATTCTGGTTGCCAACCAAGGTTTAAGACCTGTTCTACATTGCTATTTAACCAATCGCTAGGTGTAAAAAAAAAAAAAGACAGATTTGGACCTTGGACAAGAATATTTGTGAGAAAGTGAAAACATCGAACTCGGTCGGAATTTGAACTCTACATAACGATACCACTTTCCGCGACGAAAACCGCTACACTATGCGGACATCCCTACCTACCTCCCGTTGAATTGCACCTGGAGCATGTTCTGGACGTATTGTAACAGAGTTGTCCTTCTTCTAGATATGTTGCCATCTAAGAGAAGGATAACCCTGAATTTTAAAAAAAACAGCCTTTAGAGGTATGGGCTTCGTCAGTCTTTCTCGCTCGAGAAACACCACTGCAGATAAAGCTGAAGTACATGTGGTACCCCTAAGACCCCAACGGCGTAATGGCGAAATCTTATTAGAGAGAAATATGCGCTCTCCGCCATCTCTAAGATTTCTGAAATATTCAGGCCGGTAGACGAAAATAAATAAATGTATTGTTTAATAAATAAATGAGGTCTCTACTCAAATACTAAAATATTTACTAAAATAACGTTTAAGTAATAAAATCTGTCGAATTAACAAATAAAAAAATTCATCCTTTTCTTTAAAAAATGCTTTCTTTACGTTAAGATACGAAACTGAGCAGATATGTCTATTGAGACATTCAGAGAAAAATCTATCTTTAAAGGTACTATTCAGACTAGGCTTGGTGATACGTGGAATTGTGGTCCGGAGAACGAAAGAGTCTAGTGTCGTTTTCCCCCAGGGTAACACAGGGTTGAATCCTACCTGAGAGCGCATAATTTTCTCTAAGATTTCTCGAATATTCTGTCCGGTAGAGGAAAACAAATGCATATACTGTTTAATAAATAAACGAAGCGTCTACTCAGATACGAGTATCCATAAAAATAACATTTAAGTAATAAATAAACTGTCGGATTAATAAATAAAAAAAATCCATCTCTTTCTTTACAAATCGAGATTCAGAGAAAAATCTATGTATAAAGGCACTATTCAACTTTGCTTGGTCATCGAAGCTCTCCGTAGCCAAGTTTGACCGTGAGGTATCGTCAGGTTACCTAGCCATCTGACAAGAGACCTCACGGTCGAAACCGAGGTAGCATGGTATAATACAGTGTTTTAGCATTTTTATTATATTAACTTGATCTGCATCTTCCTTGTTCTGAGCACTGTACTGAGCACTTTTTTTATATGTCCGAATTTTTGGGCACGGTAATTTTTCCGGCCTTTTCACGTATATTTTATGTTAATCGTAAGAATTTTTTTGGAGCGTTCGGTCGCAACGCTGAGGTTGAATTTTTAAATTTTAAGATTGTGCGTTTTTGTACTAATATGGTAATAGGAGAATTCTTTTGTACTGGTAGGTTTTTCAGTCAATCTGGCATGAACTAAATTGTTCAATAAATACAGTAATGTCACAGTTATTATAGTTTTTTGTATGAATGATTTAAATATATATATATATATATATATATATATATATATATATATATATATATATATATGTTTTGAGCAATAAAAAATATTAAAAAATTAAAATCTTCAGACACACTGGGTTGTATATTAATATTCTTTCGTTTTTATTATTTCAATTAGATTCCTCAACTGGCCATCATCAGGAGAAAAAGAAAATTCTACTTGTTAGTAGCAGTGAACTACAGAAATTAATGACTTGATGGAGAAAATGAACTTTTGTCTGTTGTTTTCATTTGTTTTTTGTTTGTTTGTTTTTTATCATAAATTTGGGTCAGTCCTTATGTTGGTCAAACAGTCTCTTTTAAGTTGTTATTTATGATAAGAGTTGGATGGATCCATGCTGCTCTGAATTCCCTTGGTCTTTTTGATAGTTTTATTGGTCTGTGTTAAGTGCGTGTATTATTTGGTTTTTAAGGAGTGATTGAGTATGATGTGTGTGTAATTGTGTATATTAGTATGGGTGTGTGTATACGTGTATTATTGAAGTCTGAGTATGAAAATAACCATATATATATATATATATATATATATATATATATATATATATATATATATATATATATATATATATATATATATTCATTTGATATTTTCTTTATAGTAACAATTTATTATTTCATTATTTTTAAATCACTCGCAATCATCATTATTATAATTTGCTTTTTCACACCTGAAGTTTCGGTTGCTCATAGGTTGGTAACAGGTGATAGAATGTCTCATCAAATTTACAATTCTCTACTTCGTATTTTCGCCATATTTCAACAAATTTCTTCGGGTAATTCTGATAATCACATTGTAAATTTTGAAAAAAAACCTGTATGTTAAGAAAAAAAAAATACTTAAAGTTGAAGACAGGATTAAGAATAAAGATAAAATTTATTAACAATTTTTATTCATTGTTTGATAGTCTCACTTTTGGTGAATATTGTCCAGATTTAAAACATATATATAATTCTTTTTAGATGCAAGTTTTAGAAAATACAACTTTATTGTGAAAAACAAAGGCAAATTTCTGATTTTAGCCAATGAAAAAAAGTAGTTTCTTTGTTGCCATTCGTTTGAAATTCGCACTGATATTAAAGGTGAATATTTGTACATTTCCTGATAATCTTTTTTCTCGCCTATTTTTAAGTCAACGGAATGTTAGACGGATGTTCCAAACCACTTTAAGTCACTTATTTGGGAAATCAGAAAAATACACATCAAAGACACGAATACTTTAAAAAAAATGAAAGAAGATAATAAAAACCCTTTACTTAATTTACAAATGTGTAAAATCCGTAAATTTTTGCATTTACGATTTTATTAGTAGAAAACTATTCGAAAATTTGTCGTTTGTTAATCATAAAAGAGCTTTGATATTTATTTTATTTCATTATTTTTTTTTATTAGCTTGACATAAAAGTTAGATTTGTTCAAAATAGATTTCATTAAGAACTTTTTGTTAAGAATTTCCGGAAGGTGCTTTTTGCATGAAGGGTTAATGCGTTTGATAAGAGAGAGAGAGAAAAAAAAAACGTTGCTTAGGTAGGCATGCGAATAAGAAATGTAACGACGTTGTTTTCCATTACCTGTCTATATCTCTCTTCTTTCCTATTTCAGTTCCTCTTTCTCTTCTCTGACTATGTCTCTGTCTCTGTTTCTATCTCTCTCGCTAACACAAACACACAAATACACACACACACACAAATACACACACACACACACAAATACACACACACACACACAAATACACACACACACATATTTGAGTGTGCGCATTGCAATCTTTTACCGTAATCATCCCAGGTGTTGATTGCAAAAATTAGACATACTGATATCATCTCGTGGTTTACAAATTACACTAATAAATGTTTAATTTGGCGTTGCTTAAAAAAAAATTTCTCTCTTCTGTCTGTCTGTCTGTCTCTCTTTCTGAATATATATATATATATATATATATATATATATATATATATATATGCGTGCATGTGTGTTCATAATGCGAGAAAATATCAGTCAATAACAGGACACATCGAGAAATGAACACACAATATATATACATATATATATATATATATATATATATATATATATATATATATATATACACAACAAGATGCGATCGATAAATTGTCGTATAAATTATGCAAAAATTAAAATAACACTGGCATCTCATTTTAAGATATATTTACCAAAATGACACAAAAATATCTTGAAATACTAAAGAGTAAATTTATTCAATAAAATCGCCAATGACTTCAACCACGGCCCCCAGCCGACTTCGGAATCTCCTGCATCTCTTTTGGGTGGTCTCTTTGTCTAAGCTGGTGAATGCTGTCATAATCCTTGTCTTCAGTTCATCTTTGGTGTTAAAAGGAGACTTGTTGATCTCTCGCTCAACTGCGCCCCACACATAATAATCAAAGAGTTACAGTTTGGTCAGCTGGTCAGATGTCGGGGTGATGTGGTAGTAGAAATTGTCTGACAGCCATGACTGGGTTCTCCTGCTTGTGTGGTATAGTGCAGAATACTGGTAACAGACAAAGAGTCTTCCAGCAACCACCATTTTCACACAGGGAAGTATTACCTCATCAAGACACTTGACGTAGGCCTCTGTGTTGAGTCTGAGGCCCTCGCCAACTAATTCGGATGTTCTTTTCTTATCAGAACCATCAGAGTGAATTTTCCGAGTTGTCGTATCTTCGTAATCCCCATGAGACTCTTCCATCTCTTTCGGAATCCTCTGCACTGATCTCAGATTGACACCCAAACACCCAATGTTCGTATTGGAGTTTCCGATGCGAATGCTAAACAGTTCAACATGCCGTTTCCAAATTTCCGAATTGTGTTACGATGCTCTTTTTCTCACAAACGGTTCCCAACTGACACTACTATAATGTGCAACAACGACAATTTACCCATCGCACCCTTGTGTGTGTGCGCGTGTATATATATATATATATATATATATATATATATATATATATTGAGAAAATACATGAAAATTACAATAATTTTACCTATTTTTTCAGGCTAGCAGAACTTGTGCCAAAATGCGCTCAATAGATAACAAGAGCTATACTATTCAATAAATTTAGAAAAGTTCAAGTGATTTGCCTGGTTAGCCGAATCGTGATGTTTGCATCTGGCTCTGATGATTCGGCTACACAGATAAGTCAATTGAACTTTTCATAAATAATTGATATATATATATATATATATATATATATATATATATATATATATATATATATATATATACGGTGTAACAGCAAAATTGTCCAAATCGTAGCAGCAAAATTGTTTAATTTTAGATTAAGAACCGCTGAATCTTAGAAATGATTAAAGATATCTTACTGGAATTCTCCGAGATTTATATAACATTATTGGACTCTACTTTGAACAATAAGAATGTATTTAGCTCTCAGTTGAAATGATGATCCCTCTTACGGTTGTGACCTAATCCAATTTTTCTCTCTACTGTTCCTTCATTTTTAAACTTAGTCACCGTTCTATTGATGGTTCTTGAAAGAACTTTGAAGTTGGAAGCCAGAGTATAGATGGTTGGTATCATTGCTGAAGGCCTTAATGATCGTTTTCCTCTCACAATCGCTCAGCTGAGAAGACATAGTGGGTCTGACACAAAATGATTTTAACTTGTTCTCTTTCTAGCTGAATAACTCAAAGAGTTTTCAGTGATTCTTATGACAAATGCTGTCAAGACGGCTATATCTCTTATTTGGACATCTGGGGAAAGAAACTCAATTAGCTTAGTGGTTTTTCGATGTTAAAGATTTTTGGGATGAACAATTATCCCATGCTGTTACAAGATTTGGACAATTTTTTGTTTGTTATAAATGTATATATATATATATATATATATATATATATATATATATATGCACACAAACGCATATATATATATAATTTATTCAAAAATTTTTAATATGAACATGCGATAACATCACTACAAAAATAGCCATTTTGTTTCAACACTTCTGGTTACCTAACATCGCTTGATAATGGAACAAATTTAAAGTTCCGAAACATAAATTTCCATGTCGCGATGTAAAATATTTTTAAATAAAAATATTATTAAAATATTATGCTCTACGCTGTATCGAGCACTTTTAAAAAAAAAATTAAATGCTAAAGAACTGTGGATTTTTAATCTGACCGTTTTTTTTTTTTATATATATATATATATATATATATATATATATATCACTTTGATCATTATTTTTAGTGGATACTCATATTTGAGTAGAGACTCGATCGATTCATTTATTAAACAGTATATTTATTTATTTTCGTTTACCGCCCTAAATATTAGAAAAATCTTATTAATGGTGCCGGAAATCGTATATTTTTCTTTAATAAGATTTCTCGAAATAATAAGAATAGAATAATCAGCTCCTAAAATCTTATGAAACTAGCAATTGTGGTCGGCCATTGCTCACTGGAAATTTTATTTTAAATATATTAAAGCTTTGACATTTAATATGGTATCGAGCACACTTTTTTTCCTGCGTGTATCCACAGCAGACACTTTTAGGATCTGCTTATTCTATTCTTCTTACTACAAGGCTTTGTCATGGGTGACTTGAAGAGTTCGATATTGTAGAGAACCTTTTTGGCTTTACATATTAAGCTCCTTTACAACGGTCCTATTGTTCCACATAACATCGAACAATCTTTTGTCCCACCGTTGAACCATTTCTGGTGTTTTTGTTATTTTTTGGTTTTGTTTTTTTCGTTTTTTTAATGATTGTGAATTTACAGCTTTACGATATTTGACTTATAAAAGTTCATATTTTTGCACGCTACAGGTATGGTGGAGTAATGGATAGCGGCTCGGATTGAAGAATCGGAGAGCCGAGTTCGAATTCCAGTCGAATCCATTACATTCACTTACGTGCTAAGACCCTTGGGGAAGGTATGAATCCTCTTCTTCTCCCCTAAGCTATGCTAAACAGACCAGGTTCTATAGCCTTGGATGACAACTGGTCTACCACAGAAAGAAATGGCAACCTACTGCGGAAAAAAAAATTCTGCCTCGCCAAAATGTACATGATCGCCTAAGCGTGTATCACGCATGGCACATAACTGACAATTACCGACCACGTGAAAATGGCATTCGTGCTCGGTCACTACACACTTGATATATATATATATATATATATAATTTCCTTTTCATCTTGTTTATAGTTAGTACATCTGATTACGATTACAACTATAATCACCACTAATACCACAATTAGCTCGACTGCTAACACCATTTCGATTAACCTAGTTACTTAGAACGATTACTTCGCTACTTATTTAAATATAAAAACAGTTTTCCTTGGCAATAACGTAAGTGATGAATGACTATAAAAAGTACTGTCGATTATTTACGGTGAAATTTGTTTAAATAATGTACTGAGTGTTTGCTCCACATGGCAATAATTCTGCGGAAAATTAAGCCCTAAAATAAGTAACCAACTAATCGTTTTAAGTTGTCTGGGTAATGGTGCCGTTGGTTAATCACTTGGTATATTAGTTACTCTAAAAAAGAAAACTAAGGTCAGTATAAAGTAGACAACACATAGGTAACTGTCATCGGTTTCACTAACAAAATCTAATCAACCATTGACACAAACAAATCTTCAGTGGAAACAAAGTATTAAGCAATATGTTTCTCTCTTGTTGCAGGTTTCAAAATGGTTTAGTGCAAGTAAGAAGACGGTAATGATCCTACGATTCCTTGGTACGACACCTTGCAGCTCTAGCATTGTGCCCCTTCTTACCACGTTATCGAAACAGCTTGTCTATGTCTACGATCTACCCGAAGAAGAGATCCCTGACGAGTTGGCGCCACTAATTCAGTATTTTAAGAAATTAATGTACTCAGCCAGTGCCAAAAAACCCTTAATCATCTTCCTCGATTCACTTGATCAATTATCAGCAGCTGGGGGTGCTCACGAGCTTGCATGGCTGCCTCGTAAACTGGCACCCAACGTCAAACTGATCGTGTCGACGCTGCCCAATTATTTCAGCATTCTGGACACCCTGAAGACGATTGTAGAAAGCAAAGAGAACTACGTCCAGATTTTGCCTCTGGGACAGAACCTTAGCAGTACTATACTGAAGCATTGGTTGCAGAATGCCAATCGTAATATCAGCGAAGAGCAATGGGTTGTGGTAAACGAGGCAATAGCAAAATGCAACCTGCCTTTATATGTGAAATTGGTCTTTGATGAGATATGCCGATGGAAGTCGTATAAAAAGTACCAGCCAAATCAGCTGGGACATTCGATTCACGACAGCATCACCAAATTGTTCGAAAAGATTGAGAATCAACATGGCAAGACTTTAGTGTCACATGCATTGGGATATATCACCGCATCGAAAAGTGGACTGTCCGAGACAGAACTCGAAGATTTGCTCTCCTTGGACGAAAAAGTTCTGAACGATGTCTATCAGTACCACTTACCACCGACCCGACGCATCCCGCCGCTGCTATGGACACGTATCCGAAATGATCTTCCCGGCTACCTGAGCGAAAGAGAGGCTGACGGTGTCAATGTAATCGGATGGTATCACCGGCAATTTATCGATGCAGCAAAAGAACGCTACCTGAAAAATCTCAATTTCGTCAGCGAGATCCAATCCAACCTCGCCGAGTATTTCATTGGCACTTGGGGTGGTGGCATTCCGAAACCTTTTGAGTACTCGGAATTGCAGAGACAAAGATTTAACCTGGAAGATAAACACGGTGAAGGAGATCGTAAAGTTCCTCTTCAGCCACTGGTGTTTTGTAATTCAGAAGGTGTCGTCACAAGATACAATCTGCGAAAACTCAGCGAGCTTCCTTACTCCCTCATCCGTTCTCATCGTTATGATGACCTTTACGAGAAGGTCATTTTTAACTACCGTTGGTTGCACGCCAAGCTCAGTTCCATGCCTTTACAGAGTCTACTCGCAGATCTGGAAGACCTCCTAGATCACACATACGACAAAGAAGTGAAGCTAATCGCCGACGCCATTCGCCTATCAAGTTCTGTTCTGAATCACTATCCAGACATGGTCGGACCTCAGATTATTGGACGACTTTTGCCTTACTACAACAGTCTTGAGAAAATTCACAGTCTTATCGATCAGTGTGAGAGCGAGGGACTGAACAACTGTGCTCTCATTCCTGGACACCACTGTCTTCAAACGCCTGGCGGACCACTACAATATTCATTAGAAGGTCATCCGTTTGCGCCGTTCGGTATAGCCGTTACTGCCGACGGAAGATATGTGGTTTCTGTTTCAAATAAATTCATTATATGGGATCTTTCGACCGGTGACGTTGTTCGAACAGTTTCTCCGAAGATTGAAGGAATCATGCAAAATTTGTCAATATCTCCAAGCGACAAATACGCAGTGGGTTACACTAATAACAAACAGATTGTGGTATGCTTCATCCATACTGGTGACTACTACATTATCAACGAACCAAAAGGTTTAGAAAAAGGCCAGTTAATGGGGACCACAGTCTCGAACAGTCACATTGCAGTATGGAAGGATAGAGAGTGGTACTTAATGTCGATCGAAGGAAAGTTTATTAACAGTTTCCAATCGGAATTAAAAATACCAATCCTTTCGGTTTTGTTCACCGCCGACGGGAAGCATTTCGTGTTTCTAAAAAGTGGAGAGGAAGACGACAACGCCATGACGCTCGAGGTTTCTGATCAGTCGATTGAACCGTTTGAATTTCACAGCGGTATAGTACTGAACAATGACAAAACATTGTTGTACACTTGCATAGAAATCAGTGACAATGCTATCGTTGCCTACAAACTGAATGGCCAACGTTGGCGTTATGGCCGGACTTTAGACAACAACATTGAGCCGGTCTTCTCTATGGCTATCTCACAGGACGAATCCTATCTTCTTGTAACCATTCCTTTTGGTTACAAGCTGTATGATCTAAAGAAGGATACCTTAAAAGATCTGAAGTTGCCACATGGGGTTAGAAATATTCCAACCAAGAATCAATTGAACAGTTTGGTTGCCTTCACGAAAAACAACCATTTTGTAGTCGCTGGTGTCCGACGCAATCTTTATGTGTGGGACGTGAAACAAGGCAATATGGTTAAAGTTCTGGACGCCCACTTTGGAAGAATAATTGCAATGGATGCTGTCCGGGGCAAGAAAAACAAGGTAATATCCTCGTCGATCGATAAAACCATCAAAGTCTGGAATTTTGATAACATTTTGGAAGACGTTCATTCAATTGATCGTTTAGAAAAGCCGATTGAATCGATTAACCTGGCTGAAAACGTCAACTTAGGCGTCACCACGACACGAAACGGTATTGGCGTTTGGAATGTTGAGCGAGGCAAATTAGTGCACAATCTTCCCGGGGGATCCCATAATTCAATTATATCCAGTGCGCTGATTACCAAAGACGGACGACACGTGATCGTTGCAGAATCTGCCGGCGTCGTATTCTGGGATGCCTCCACCGGCAAGATGATGAAAAAAATCGCACAGAATAATGCTCAAGTGGTTTTTCTCAACGAGGAAGATACGAGAGTGATTTGCTTTTCGATCGTCGGTGAAGAGAAAGGGCGGGGCGCATGCTTTATATTTCCGGATGGAGATGAAGCATATAAGTTTGAATACACGATGAGAACGTTCTATAAACCAGTTCTGACTTGCAACGGTTTGCAACTGGCTGTCCCGGCAACGGACAAAAGCTGTGATACTATTAACATCTACAACGCCAAAACAGGGCACCTGCAATACACGATGCAGCTAAAGTATTCGAACTATAAAGAAATAATAGAAATAGTTGCTATGCCTCATGACGCGCACCAGATCGTCGTTGTCGACTGCGAGAAAGGTAATATTATTGATCTCAAAAAGAAAAGTCTCATTCGCTCAGTGCTTCGATGGAATGGCATGGCAATTAAAAGTGGAAAACAGGGTCTTTACGCGCCTTCAAGAGGCGGTCTTGAAATAATGGAACTAAAACATGGCAAAACTCTAAAGACATTAATTCCGAGAGTCGCCGAAGGTGTATTCAGCATTCAAGTTCTGTTTGCTAAAAATGACAAGCACGTCGTTTATTACCACTCGGGCCGGCGAACTATTCGCGTTTTTCGCGTTTCCGACGCTAAGATGATAGCTAACTTTAAGACCCATGCCGCTATCAACGCCATGGCAGGCACCGCATCTGGAACGTCAGTTGCCATCGGTGCGGTAGATGGTAGCCTCACGCTTCTGACCATAGCTGACCCTGAGCATCAAGAGAATCTGGATTACCTTCGCTCACTGCCAGTGCGACAGATAACGCAGTGTCCTCAGCAACAGTTCGATGCAAATGGCGAATTGATTTTGAACAAGGAACAGTTCGGTGCGACGCTTCATGTGACCAGATTCGTGGCGAAAGCCGGATTGGCTCTGCATAATCAACACTCCAGGGCTTGTGTAATATCATAAATGCCACTCTGTTAATCTTTACTTCCAAAATGATCAGTTCGTGTAGTTGAAGCGCTTATAAAACTTCAGAACTCAAAAGGTTCTAGCTTTATGCGTCTACCTTGCAAGTCTCTCCGCCGTTCCTTGCCTCTGTGTGTCAGTTCATTTAGCTAATTTCATCCAATTCAAATTCAACTTCCTTAGGGATTTTAACTTTATCGAAACTACTTCGAAGCGACAAAATATATAGTTCTACGGGCAAACGTTGAGAGTACCACAGACAATTTATGTGAGAAAGCGAGGAAGTTTCCAGGGGACCACGAAGTACAAAGAAATTTGTTGTTAATCAGAGACAGATGAAAGTCAAGTGACGCATGATGAGAAAAAAAAAGTTCGGAAAATTTAACACTCACGGGTCATACTGAAAGGAAGAGACGTAGCGGAAAGCATTGAAAAATCTGTTTGATCAACTTGAGGAAATGGATGGGTAGGGAAGTATTTAAAAAAGAGAAAGAGTTATTGCAAAGGAGCGGGTATTGCTGCAATCAACAAAAGTCAGAAAGCTGTGAAGAATGATAATCGTCTACATTCTGAAAGGGGCATGAAGCATTTTGAAAGAGTGAAAGTGAGAGAGAGAGAGAGAGATTCAGTAATTATGGTTCTTGGCTGCTTCTGGAACTCAAAATATTCTCGCTTTTATACAATTGTGTATTGTGAAATTTTTTCTCCATCTCTCTCTCTATATATATATATATATATATATATATATACTAGGTAAAAAAAACTATGGCGCCTTCCTTGATGAATTTCATTTTAACATCAAGAAGCTGAGTAGACAAGTGTAAAAGTTCAGTTTAAAATTAAATAGACAAAATGTCTATATTGTTCAGTGATACATGTTTGAATGAAGACATGCTGCCTGTTTATATATATATATATATATATATATATATATATATATATATATATATATATATATATAGATTTGATTGAAAAGTAACCCCTTATTTTATGTATGATGGACTCTCCTGTCTAACTATAATTTTTACAAGATAGAAGAGTTCATCATACATAAAATGGGGAGATACTTTTGAATCACACTGTATATATATATATATATATATATATATATATATATATATATATATATATATAAAGATGATAATATTATTTGGTAATCCGTATGGATAATTCCAAAGAGAATATAGATCCAGAGATAGCTCAATGTAAGAACGGAGCAAATGATAATTTTGAAAGTGGAAACTTTGGAAATCTATGGTAATATTTTATTTCACAAAACCGATACTTGGGTTTCGTCTCATTAGACCAAACAGGTTCAAAACTAAATGTATTTATTGTTAAAACTGTTTGGTTTGATGAGACGAAACCCAAGTATCGGTTTTTGCGAAATAAAATATCTCCTATGGATTTCTAAAGTCTCCACTTTCATAATTATATATATATATATATATATATATATATATATATATATCAGGTAGCCTGAAGATTGCGTTCAACATGAAACAGACTGTTACCACTCTATGTTGACTTCAGTGTCCACTTTATACACTTACATAATAAACATTTTTAGTAGGTACATGTGTTTGAGTTGCTTTCTTTTTTATTTTCTTAAACAGTACAATTAATAACTACCAGCCTAAATGAATTATGCCCCTCGGCAGGAATAGAACTTGTATCTCTTTTTTTTTTTTTTTTTTTATTAGGGAAACCTATCCTATTGCAGAAATATGCCGCTACCAATTTGGCCGGGGATTTAAATATTTGAAGATTGTGGGGTCACTCACGTCATACCTGCAGGGATAGCCTTGTATTCACAGCAACAGAAACATACAAAGAAATAACCTGTTAAATTGTAAATAAAAAACATATAATTTTATTTATTTATGTGTATTGGTGTGTGTGGATTTTAGTTATATGTGTTTTAATGTTGATGTGATTGAAGAAGAAAGTCACCTCGTCTTATGACAAGTAATGTGTCAAGGAGAAGAAATTGACCTCTTGACCCTTTGAGAGTCGGTAATTAAGAGAGTGAGTTAGACGTTTTTAGGATCGAAGAATCCGTTTCTCAAACTGGAAAGTTTTCTGTTGCATGCTGGGATAATGTTTTTGGGTTTTATTTCATTTTTTTTAAACAAAATTTTAATGTTATTTGTTTTATTTCATCTACGATATTTATTATTATTATTATTTTATATTTTTATTTTTATTTATTAATAACAATGTCCCTCTAAGCTGACTGGGAGCAAAAACCAGAAGAGAGTTTCACAAGCAAGAAGTGCGAGAGAAGAAACTGTTAACATTGAACTTACGGTTACATCTAGCCATTTCAAGTGTAAAATGATGAGATCTTACTGCCAATCTCATACTGCGCTTAAATTCATAAAGTATATATATATATATATATGTGTGTGTGTGTGTGTGTGTGTGTGTGTGTGTGTGTATATAAATATAAATGAATATATATATATATATATATATATATATATATAATTATTATATATATATATAATATTTATATATATTTATATATATATATATATATAATTATTTATATATTATATGCGGTACTTTATAAAATAAGTTTAGTTCAAGCTAACACCACAATAATTACATTTATAGTTTTTTTTAATTATTCTCCCACCACCATTACTAATCACTACTACCAATTTACAATAACTATTAGCCACTTATATTATCATTGTCACCAACCCCCTTACACATTACTATCACATCAAATCTATTATTATCATATAAACCCGTCATAATTATTAACGTAAACTACCCACTCCCCCAGGATATTTAATACCACCATAAAAATAACCAATAAGGATTACAAACTGAAATTTCTACCATTCACATATACACAGTCATAAAAAAAAATAAAAAAACAAGCAAATAAACAGCATTAAAATAATAACAATTTTTTTTAAAATTAGAAATAAAACTTATAGCAATTTTCAACTATCATAATTTTACACAGAATGCCTATTATCAGGATTTATACCAAAATAAATTAATATATATAACAAAATAAAATTACATTCATTGTTTTTTATTATTCTCCCACCACCATTACTAATCACTTCTACCAATTTACAATAACTATTAGCTACTTATATTATCATTGTCTCCAATCCCTTACAACATTACTATCACATCACATCTACTATTATCATATAGAATTATTAACGTAAATTATTAACCAGCATATTAAATGCCACCATATAACAAGGATTACAAACCCCCAGTTTTTTTCAAAAAACAAGCAAATTTAAAATAATAATAAATAAATTTTTTAAATTAAAAATAAAATTTAGTAATGTTTATTTATCATGATTTTACAAACCCCACTACACGTATATACATACATGCGAGGAAATATTATTCAGTGAAAAAATAGAAAAAATTGTTGACATGTATACATTACATTCACGAGAAATTTTCGCTACACTTCCAATCTTTGAATTTCATCATACAAATGCGTATGTATAGACACAACACCACCCATATACATACATATGTCAAATATGAAACTGTCCACATATGTTTATATGTTTATATATGTATGAATCTCGACGGACGACCAAGTGTGTATGTGTGTCTGCGTACGTCATTGATGTATGAACATGCATCTATGTTTGCGTTAGCACGATGACATCACGACGACGTTTTCTCCCCACTCCCATAATAACACCAATACACGCAATCTACATAAACCCAAAATTAAAAAAAATTAATCAGTTTGTCTGACGATCGCAAAAGCGTGAAACCCAGGGTCACAAACTCACATCTATCCAAATATATATATATATATATATATATATATATATATATAAATTTAAATAATGTCTAGTAATTAAACAATGAAAATCAAGCAACCAAATTTAAATGTACCAGAATTTTTTTCCCCTGCAAATATCATTCTCTTTTGAACATTGAAAACGTTTTCCTATTGTGCTTTATCTAATTCTGTCGGATTCTGATCTATATTTGATTCCAACTTAATATATATATATATATATATATATATATATATATATATATATATATATATATATATATATTTGGGGGTTGTCTGTCTGTGTGTTTTCAACCTACAAAATAGTAAATATTTAGAAAAAAAACAATCGGGAAACAATATTTGGATGTTTTGGATTAAGTTATGAATTCGGTCTCCAAAAAACAAACGCAATAATGAAATTATAAGAAATAAAATTTATTTACAAAATCACTGTGTCTCTTATATTTAATGAAAGTCCAGGAAGAAGGATTAGTAGCTAAATACAGAAGATATATACAGTCTCGAAGTAGAACTTCCTTAGAGTCTACGTGCTTGTAAGAGACTTCTACAAGAGGTTATCTAGTTTTATCTCGTTCGTTATCTCTCTCAAATTCGAAAATTTGGAATTCCCAATGAAAACAATAATCTTTTATATCATTTGATGGAGCAGTCCAGTACTAATTATGGTATCCCGGAACTTTATGAAAAAAAAGGTTGGACCCCAAATTGAATTTTTATCTATTGAAATTGGATTAAATTGAACAGATATTTTATATATATTTTCTGTTTATACGATTTCTTATGGGTACTGTTCGATTAGATTAAATGGTCTGTTTTTTTTTTTTTTTTAATAAAAATTATTAATTACACCTACCGGCCTTAATGTTCGAAAATTTTTAGAAAATATGCATCCTAAGAGGAATGGAACTTTATCCTATATTGGAACCGTCATTAGCCTGAATTTCTTGAACATATCTTTCAAATAAATAAATAAACATTAGTTTTTTTTTTCAAATCTTATTATTTTTCTATACATCATTTTTTTTTGTACAAAAGACTTTTCTAAAAAATTTCCTTTTTTACTTTTTACTAAATTATAAAAATAAAAAAAAAAAGTGCATCCTTTATTGATTGGTTTAAACAATTAATTTATCCAACCCATTTCGGGCTACTTAAAGTCAGAAAACGTTTTTTAGATTTAAGAATGTTTTTGATTGGCTCGAATTCGACAAAGATTAAACTCAACGTTGATTCTGAATTCCGCAGAACTGGGTTAAAATGTATTTAAAAAAAGTATTTTTGTTAACATTCTTTCAAATTCGGTTTTCCATTTACGAATATTTTTGAAAAGCTGATCGTTAATTGTTCATTTTGTTTAGTTCTTTTTCGTAACGGATTTAATGTTTGGTATAAACCTGTTAGAAAAAAATTCGCAGTATATAATAGGCAAGAAGATCAATGGTTGAAAATGGCTTTCAGCACGAGCAAAGGGCACTTCTTTAAAGGAAAGGAAGGGCAAAAATATTTTAAAACAATTGATAGCGATTGCTCTAGAGAATTACGATTTTGAATCGCATCATTTGGTACCATGCAGTAGTAACATCTAAAATGGATAGGTATATTGAAATTATGATAATATAGTGGGGGGCTATTTTCCAAAATCACTCTTTCAAATAAAAGTTTAGGATATAAACCCCATTCTTGTAAGTTCATAAAATCGAACTGGATTGATAAAATATTTTCATGAAAATTTGTTTGAGAGAAATATCAAAATTAGTTTTCCTTTTCAAAATAATTAGATTGGTGAAGAAAATTCATCTTTATTGGAAAATACGTAAATGTTGGTTGTAAATATTTTTCCTACAAAAATTGTTTTAAGAGTATAGATTAAATGAATATTGAACAAATTTACATTCTCATTGCATTTACCGTAATTCCCGAATATAATACGCCTTCATCCATAAGGAAACCGCTACTATTAACATTGAACTATTAGAATTTGTTTCTAATCATGTCTAATACGCACCCCTTGTTTGAAAAATCAAACCCGAGATAAATTGACTTCTCACAGATAAATTAAGGAAAGCTTGTCCTACTCTTTTTGAAACTGTAATGAAGATATTTATCAAAGGAAAAGACTATTCTATCTACTTAGAAAATACCTATATTTGACTTAGTGCGCTTTTTAAATTAACCTGTTTTTAGAAGATATCTACATTATCTACAGAATATGTATTGTTTTCTGTAAAAAATGGGATTAAAAAAAGTAATATTATAAAAATTTCGTTTTATGATAATCTTATTTATTTTACATTTCAAAAATATTGTACCTTATATATTGTATTTCAAACAGACCTTTATCGAGACGAAATCTTGAATAAACCAGATCAAGTTGTCGTATGTTTGTTGAGAAGTCATTTTTGGTTGAAAACCAGATTAAACGGCTACTTTTTTTAAGATTATGCAAACCAGCTGTGCATAATTTTTTTGAATCAGTTAAATTTGATCCATAATTTTTTAAAATGCGTATTATATAGAATTATGACGGATTTTTTTAATCTAGTTCAAACCAAATATGTATATATATTAATCTAGTTCAAACCAAATTTTGTCTACCATTTACTAATTTAGGGAAAACCAACATTGACCATTTTTTTTTTATTTTAGTGCAATTTTTTTTTCGTAGAAAACAAATTTTCATCGTGACAATGGAAAAACAGAATAAATTTATGCTTGTTCAGGCATAGTTAAATATTTGAGAATAATTTTGAATATCCGAATATTTCTGAAATTCAAAAAACTAAATTTTTCAACATTGTGAGAAGTGTTACCCTTAAATTTTGTTACCATATCCAGGACGTTTCGCCTGGTTCAGCCTTTTTCAGTCGATTAATTTAGAACTGAACCCTTTATTTCGTCCACCAGAGAAGATTGTTCTAGTTCTACGTAGAACCTCTTCGGATGCCTTTCATTCTTGCGAGAAAAGGTATATGAATTCTTTTCTTTGGGGTGACAGCTGAGGTGAATTCAAATCTCCAGGTTTTTTGTAGAAAAATAGTGTATTGAACTCGCATCTCTTTGGGTCAAGTCACTGGATTTAACCAACGCCTTTATCCACTGAGCCACACCACACATTCACTTTTAAGCCACACACATTCACTTTTTAATGTGCACACATACGCGTTCGTGATATGCATTCACGCATACAACCACATATTCATATTAATCACAGATAAAAAACTCACACACACAGAGACATAGAATGAAATCATTTCCACCGTAAATAATTCACAAGAAATTCGAAATCTTGAGGTATTCAAATTGCTAGTTTCAAGTTTAAAGACATATCAAGAAGGTTAATTTTACGGAGAAAAGGAATGTCTTATGTGTCCAGAGAATTTAAACAATTCCTAAAACTGAATGATCGATAGATAGGACGAGATTATGGCTCGTTGAAAATCTTTAACAACTGTTAAGACATGTCGAGGACATTATTTTATTGATCTATGCTACTCTAGTATTAGCCGTTATCCTATAAGGAAACATTATGGAATTCATCGTCGAGTATAAGATTAATGAATTTCGGTTGAAATTTATAAAATCTATAAAAAAAGCTTTTTTCAGAAAAAAAAAACAAAATTACGTCCTGTAGCTGTTATCGCTCTTTTTTTTTTTGATGGGGGTTTCTTTCTTGAGTTTTTTTTTTTTTTGTGGAATATTAACATTGATTTTTCATTATTTTCTCTTACAGTTGCATGTGATATCCATTTTCAGTTGTTGATATTGGAAGTCATCAAGGGATGTGGGATTTGGTACAGTTTGGTAATTCTGTGTTGGATATCGGTTGAGAAATATCTTTGACCTTCCATCCATTGCTGCATCAATATTCACAAGTAGAAATGGAATTGGAGATAGAACATTCGGAAATACATCCGGTGAAAAATTCCGTTACAAAGACATTTTGAATTGAATCCGACTTGTACAGGTTTTGAGCGGATGGCAATGGGTGTTTGTGAAGACTGTGGTCGCATGCCAGAAAAATTGGATATAAAATTAAATCGGCGAGAAATACCGGAAAAGGCGTAACCACGTGAAGTTGCGTAGTTTTCCATAAATGTTATTTAACCGGTCCGATTTTTATCTGGACAGAAACTGTATAGAGGTTCACCGAAGACTTGTCTCCGTCAATTCCCGTGAGTACAATCCTAATCTATGTGGTATGTAACCGCTCCTGACTCTACCAACATCGCCACGACTTGATTTCTTATTGAACCAGAATAAGGTGGGCAGAAAAAATCAGTGTATGTGAGAGATGTTTTGTTTAACACACCGTTGAATGCGCCAGTTGTTCAAAACTCGAACTGTAATGAAATTTATGGTTTTATATATACTTATGTGTATTTTTCAGGAAAATTTTTTAACCCAGCAGCAAAATACTTCATCTGTAGAGTCAGTCCCTAATCTTCGAAAAGGGATGAACTTTGCCAAGTCCTTCAGGTTTTAATCGCTCAAAGCTATTTTAACCATTGATCTCAGAAAAACGATTATATACAGCTGACAGTTTAGATATTCTGGAACGAGTTTGGTACCACGCATGCCATCCATGAAGGTCTTCATCAGGAAAGTCTATTTAAGAACATGACTCGAGTTTTCAGGGTAATATTCTTAAATAAGTTATACACATTTTGAACGCCAAGAATGAATTGAAATCGGATATTTTTAACTTGATGTTGGAACAATGTTGTTCACAGTGCCAAGCAAGCGGCCAGATGTTCATGGAGTATGTCAAAGCCTGAAATACCGCACCCTCTTCCCCCGCCCCCACCAAACATTTTGGCTGAGAATTCTTCTCGGTGTCACAACGAAGATCAAATTTGACAAATGTCCTAACTTACATAACAAAATTGCTGCCCGGCAGTTTGGCAACGAAACATCTGATATTTCTCGACTGAAAACCGCTTAACTATTCCAATGTTTGTTGCATCCAACTGGTTTTCCTATTGCAGTTGTCTCCCTTCCATCCCTCATTTTTTTTTGCCAAATATCAAATCTCATCTTCGTCCCAAAATAGATTTTGTATTTAGTGCATGAAATGTGTATGAAAATGTAACAATTATTAGAAACCATTGATATTAAATTTTCCTCGTTCCTTTTTCTTTTCTTTTTATTTTTTTTTCTTTTTCTTTTCTTTCTTCATTTTTCTTTCTTTCTTTCTTTTTTTCTCTGTTCATATTTATCTCACTGTTCCTCATTCTCTTGTCGCATTTTTCTTTTCTTTTCTTTTTCTTTCTTTCTTTTCTTTCTTTCTTTCTTTCTTTCTCCGTTCATATTTATCTCACTCGTTCCTCATTCTCTTGTCGCAATTTTTCTTTTCTTTTCTTTTCTTTTCTTTTTTCTTTTTTTCTTTTTTCTTTCTTTTTTTTTCTTTCTTTCTTTCTTTCTTTCTTTCTTTTCTCCGTTCATATTTATCTCACTCGTTCTTCATTCTCTTGTCGCATTTTTCTTTTCTTTTCTTTTTCTTTTCTTTCTTTCTTTCTCCGTTCATATTTATCTCACTCGTTCCTCATTCTCTTGTCGCATTTTTCTTTTCTTTTCTTTTCTTTTCTTTTCTTTTTCTTTCTTTCTTTCTTTCTTTCTTTCTTTCTTTCTTTCTCCGTTCATATTTATCTCACTCGTTCCTCATTCTCTTGTCGCATTTTTTTTTTTTTTTCTTTTTTTCTTTTTTCTTTCTTTCTTTCTTTTTCTCTGTTCATATTTATCTCACTTGTTCCTCATTCACTTGTCGCATTTTTCTTTTCTTTTCTTTTTCTTTCTTCCTCTCTTTCTTTCTTTCTAAATTTCTATCTTTCCCTTTTTACTCACCCGTTTCTTATTCTCTTGTCACACCAATCTTTTCTTTCTTCTTTTTCTTTCTTTCTTTCTTTCTTTCTTCCTTTCTTTCTTTCTTTCTTTTTTTCTCCGTTCATATTTATCTCACTCGTTCCTCATTCTCTTGTCGCATTTTTCTTTTCTTTTCTTTTCTTTTCTTTTCTTTTTCTTTTCTTTTCTTTCTTTTCTTTCTTTCTTTCTTTCTTTCTTTCTTTCTCCGTTCATATTTATCTCACTCGTTCCTCATTCTCTTGTCGCATTTTTCTTTTCTTTTCTTTTTCTTTCTTTCTTTTTTTCTTTCTTTCTTTCTTTCTTTCTTTCTTTCTCCGTTCATATTTATCTCACTTCCTTCTCATTCTCTTTGTCGCATTTTTTTTCTTTTCTTTCTTTTTTTTTTTCTTTCTTTTTCTTTTTTTTTCTTTTCTTTTTTTTTCTTTCTTTCTTTTTCTTTCTTTCTCCGTTCATATTTATCTTTCTGTTCCTCATTCTTGTCGCATTTTTCTTTTCTTTCTTTTCTCGTTTCTTTTTTTCTTCTTTCTTTTCTCTTTTCATATTTATCTCACTCTGTTCTTCATTCTCTGTCGTATTTTTCTTTTTCTTTTCTTTTCTTTCTTTTCTTTTCTTTCTTTCTTCTTCTTTCTTTTTCTTTTTCTTCTTTTTCTTTCTTCTTTTTTTTTTCTTTTTCTTTCTCCGTTCATATTATTCACTTGTTTTCATTCTCTTTCGCATTTTTTTTCTTTTCTTTTCTTTCTTTCTTTCTTTCTTTCTTTCTCTGTTCATATTTATTCTCACTCGTTCCTTTGTCGCATTTTTTTCTTCTCTTTTCTTTTTTTTTCTTTTTTTTTTTTTCTTTTCTTTCTTTCTTTTTCTTTCTTCTCCGTTCATATTTATCGTTTCATTCTCTTGTCGCATTTTTCTTTTCTTTTTTTTCTTTTCTTTTTCTTTTTTTTCTTTTCTTTTATTTTCTTTTTTCTCCGTTCATATTTATCTTTTCTTCAGCCCCTTCTTTCGCATTTTTTCTTTTCTTTTTCTTTTCTTTTTTTTTTTCTTTTTTCTTTCTTCTTTCTTTTCTTTCTTTCCTTTCTTTTCTTTCTCCGTTCATATTTTATCTTTTCCCTCATTCTCTTGTCTTTTTCTTTTCTTTTCTTTCTTTTTTTTATTTTCTTTCTTTCTTTTTTCTTTCTTCTTTCTTTCTTTCATTTCTTCTCCGCATTTTATCTTTTCTTTCTTTTCTTTTCGTATTTTTTCTTTTTTTTTTTTTTTTGTTTTTCTTTCTTTCTTTATTACTTTCCACAAAACCATCCGTAAAACATTTAGGCCACGAATGTCAATCCATTCTCTTGTCATTTGGCTTTTAAATGGTAAATTTCTCTTCTACAATGCTATCTTTTTTTTTTTCTATTTTTTTTAATTTCTTTTTTTTTCATTTTTTCTTTTTTTTCATTTTTCTTTTTTTTTTTTTTTTTTTTTTTTTTTTTTTTTTTTCTTTTTTTTCATATTTTTTTTTCATTTTTTTTTTTTTTTTTTTCTTTTTTTATTTTCTTTTTTTTTTTTTTCTTTTTTTTTCTTTTTTTCTTTTCTTTTCATTTTTCTTTTTTTTTTTTTTTTTTTTTTCATTTTTTTTTTTTCTTTTTCATTTTTTCTTTTTTTTCTTTTTTTTTTTTTTTTTTCATTTTTTTTTCATTTTTTTTTTTCATTTTTTTTCATTTTCTTTTTTTTCTTTTTTTTTTTTTTCTCACAAGAACTCTTTGGGTTTATCTTTTGATTAGTTTTGTATTTATAACAAGTCTTTTTCAATGTTTTTTTTTTTTTTTCCATGAGAACTCTTTTGGTCTATCTTTCAATTAGTTTTGTATTCATAAGTCTTTTTTCAATCTCCTTTTTTGAAAACCTTTTTTTTCTTTTTCCCCTTTTTTTTTTTTTTTTTTTTTTTTTTTTTTTTTTTTTTTTTTTTTTTTTCACAAAGATTTCTTTATGGGTTTATCTTTTGATTAGTTTTTATTAGTATTTATAATTGAAGTCTTTTTCAATCTCTTTTTTTCTTTTATCCAGCACCAACCATTAGTCTATGAAGTCAGCTACAATCTGAAGAAGAATCAAAGGAAGAACTTAATCTATCGAGGGCTGAACACATTGAATGCCACTCTGAAATTTATGCTTCCAGCTGGAAATGCTGAAAATGGAGACAAAGGTAAACCATTAAATGTATTCTTCTTCTGCTGCTGTCCATCAATATTCTGCAGGTTATTTAAAGTCAGAAAATATTTTTAGGTTCTAAGAATTATTTGAGAGATAATGATATACTGATACAAGTCCTATAAATTAACCCACATGCAGGGGGTGGAGAAGAGGTGATTTCATACCTTTCCTAATGATATATTTGTACATATTGAATATAACAAACCTGACTGGAATTGGAACTAAGCTCTCCGATTTCCAATTTTGAACCCTTTATACATTATACCACCCACATATTCAAGCTTACATCATCTGGCATTCCTAAGCAGTCACCTATCTAGTTACTGACCAAATTTCGAATGTGGCTTAATTTCAGTGATTATATAAGAACCAGTCTTTCAATGTGATATGGTTGTAATCCTTGCTGTCCTCAATTAAATCACAGATCATGCAACCTACTTGTCCATAGCTCAGTTAATTGTGACCCCCATAATCTCTTCCATGTGTCTCCTAGATTGGTTACCAACCACAACTGAATAGGCCAATCTTCCCTAGGTTGTCAAATAAATTTGTGCATTTTTTCTCTATTTTATCGTGTATTATTAACAATTTTAACAAACCTGTCAATAATATAAAGTTGTAGAGTAGCAATAGAACTGCAAAAACATAATACCATGGCAACTATTTTTGTGTGTTAATTCAAATAACATTGGAAAAAATAAACATTTATCTGACAATATCTATCTCTACAATTAAAAAAAAAAAACCCATAAGAATGGTTTTTTCTCTCTTTTTGCTTTCCTCTTTCTCTCTTCCCTTCACTTTCCCTCTCCCTCTCTGAATTCCTTCATAATTTCTAGTAGTCCCAGTATATATATATATATATATATATATATATATATCATTAATATTATCTCTCTCTCTCTATATATATATATATATATATATATATATATATATCACTAATATTATCTATCTCTATATATATATATATATAGTTATGTTATTCTTTCCATTAAACTCTCTCTCTCTCTATATATATATATATATATATATATATATATATATATAGGGTTGTTAGAGCATTCCCCTCCATTGATTTTAATAATATTAGTCCTTAACAATTTTTGACAAATCAGTGAAGAATAATATAAAATAATAAAGTAAAGTTTTAGTAGATGGACTGATCTGTAAAAAAAAAAAAAAAAAGAACGGATAAAACTATGGCAAAAAATATTTTGCATGTTAAGTCAAATAACATTGGTAAAAAACAAACAAATTTATCTGACAACAATTTGAAACTAAATGAAGTAAATTCAAATAAAAGATTTCATGGTCTTATTTTCATTTGATGGATTGCCTTCTGGAAAATATAAAATCAATAAAAACTTTTCTTTTGATAACAATATTAAACCATTAGAGTAAAAATTTCCTAGAGGTAAAAAGAAAAAAAATTACAATAAAATGTATAAAACTAAGGTTTCAAAGCTGTTAGAGATATTTGGGATTTTTTTTTTATCATTTGCACATCAATTACACGTCACTTACATGTGAATTATTTTTTTTTTTTAGGAAATATGAGGGGTCGCCTGTTTTGTGTTTGTATTTTTTTAACTTCAATCAAAATCTCAGACATGGAAAAATTTTTGTAATATTTTCAGATATGTCATAACATCAAAGGGCTCTTTAGCTAAAGGTGAAGTTGATGTGAATAGTATGAATCATTTATCTCTCCCCAGCTATGGATTAAATAACAGCAGGCTGGGCTCTGTAGCTATGTTTGACAACCAGTCTAGGCTTAAACACAATTCTGAATTCAAAACCCAGCCATCTGAAGCTATACAAAGATGGCTCAGCTATAATTATATAATATATATAATATAATATAATAAATTAAAAATACTATCTGTTAATACTAACAAATAATATATGTAAAAATTATGTAATTTAATGTATATCAAATTTATCAAAATTTCTGCCAATAAGGTGCTTACTATAGACTAGAGCAGCAATAATAATAATTAAATTAGTAAAACTGTTCAATACTTATCAAAATCAACTCACTACAAAATTATTTAATCCCCAAGCTGACCTTTTGACTTCTAATTTAATAATTATATATATATATATATATATATATATATATATAGGAGGCAAAATTAATCAGTCCTTGACAGTAATGAATAAATTTTCATAAATGTTGTCATTCTTTTCATTAAACTTACAAATATGACATTCTTACTGAAACAAGAACCACCATGGTGTCCCACATGCCAAACTTCAATATACAGTAAAATATTTTCTAATTGAATGTATTGATCTTGAATCCAAAAGACACAATTTCTTCAAGGTAAGTCAGTTAGGTGCCATGCATGATACATGCTTAGGCTATCATGTATATTTTTTCCATGTATAGACCAGTTGTCATCTAAGGCTATAGAATCTGGTCTGTCCTGCTATTTACCCATAGCTGGATGGAGAAAAGAGGATTAACACCTTTCCCAAAGGTATTAGCATATAAGTGAATACAATGGATTTGACTGGAATTTGAACTTGGCTCTCCGATTCCTCAATCGAGCCACTATCCATTACACCACTTCAAGGTAAACAGCTGAAAAGAACTATTCAAAAATATTAAAATAAACAGGAATATAACATTTCTGAAATCCATTGGATTATATCTGAAAATATAAAAAAAAAAAAAAAAATTGTTCATTTTCCTAAATATAAAAACAAATAAATTATTTTTGGTGTAAAATGACCCAAAGAGTTGATATTTTATTAAAAGTCCACTTAAACTTAGAAAATATGATTTTGAATTAATCCAGGGGATTATATATTCTCTCTTTAATTTCAGTGTTCGTCTACATTGCTGTGATGGATAACTTAGGTGCACGTACATCTGTGTGTTATATTCGGTAACAGTTCAACCAATCGACCAGACACTGAGCAGCATCAATGTCAGTGTTGAAAGCAAATAAAATGCTGTAAGTAAAATGTTTCTTTATGGTTGCAATCTGAGATTTAAAGGAATTTGGATTAGGGAGTAGAGTTGGTAAATAATATCACAAGCTCCTGTGTTATAGGCTAAATCTGTTTCAACATTCAAATGTTTGTTATGGTTTCACTCTGATTTGTAGCACTTAAAAAATATTGTCTTTTTGTTATATCTCCTAAACTCTGTTTGGTCATCTTGTCCTGGGTAAGACGATAAACTACATCCGACAGCAAGGCCTTTGATTAGAAGGTTTTGAGGAGTGTGGAACTACCTCTTAATTGCTGGTGTTCCCAGGTCCACTCTGACCTGGGGTGGTAGTACCTGTCAGGGTCCCAGCTATGTGCAAATAGTTAACCCCACAAAGGGGGTCAAAACACTATGAAAGTATAAAAATAGGGTTTGATGCCAGCAATACTTTTTTAAAAATTATTTCTTGCAATACATTTTTTGAAAAAATAATATTACCAGCAATAAAAAAATCTTGACAGCATAAAAAAAAAAAACCCATTGTGGTTGATATGCCATAAATCAAACCAAACTGTTCTGCCATTCATTTTCACAAGCTACTACTTCTATATGCTGTGTCCCTTTTGTAAAGATACTTCCATTAATTTGGTATACATGAGATTTAAAATGAATTTTAAAAATGAAAAAGCTTTCTTGAAGCTTTCATTTTAGCTTTAATTTTAGCTTTAATTTAAAGCTAAAGGATTTAAAATTTACTATTTCCAGTAAGCAAAATACTTTGTGGTGTATTTCAAACAGAAATTATATTAATTGAAATTAATTTTTTTTCAGTAAAATTGATAAAAATCAGCCATTTTTGACACATTTGTAAACAATATTTAATCCTCTGTTTTAAAAATCTTGCCAAAATAAAATATATATTTCTGAAATGTTATTTGAGTAAAATTAACAAATTTAAAGCTAAATTTGAAACAAATGTTACTTAGCATATAAAATGTTGTATACAAATATTTCTTAATTACAAGGTTTTGGTTTTCTGATTTATTGGCAGCTGAACATGTTCATAGTTAAGTATGATGAAGCAGATGATAGTTTATAAGGGCGACAACCCTTAAAACATGCTACTTTTAATGATAGATTTATTGGTTTGTACATCCATACTTCAGAAATTCTGTACATAATCACACATTCAAAAACAAATCAAAATTCTTTTAAAATTATTTGGGGTCATCAGATTGTAATGAGCTTTACAAATTATGATTAGTAAATATAGTTTTACTTAATAACAATATTTCCTAAGAATTTATTACATTGAAAATTAGTTTCTCAAAGATTTAAAACTTTATAAATTATTCAATTTAAAATTGTAAAAAATGAAAACAAATTCTTTTTCTGCTTTTAAAAGATATTTCATTTTTGTTTCTCATAAATTTGAAATTATATTTTTCCATATGCAGATTTATCTTTTTCCCATATATTTATTTATTACTTTTCAGTATGAAATCATTTTCCATTTTTTCTATTAAGTTCTTTTCTGATTTTTCTTTATATTTCATGCTTTTCAAATATATTTATTTTATGGTATTTCATTTTAATTTCTCCTTTTTTTTGTTTTTTTCGCTACTTTTTTTAATATAGTTTATTTCATATAAACTTTTTCTGATACATTTGATTAAATGCTTTTCTTATTTATTTGCTTTTCTGCTTTTTGAAATAGTGACACTTTCTGATTTTTTCATATTAGAAACAGGAATATTTGTTAGATATTTGCTTTTCTGCTGAGCTTTTTTGTGGTATTTCATTTTATACTTTTCTATATATTTGATTTAAATCTATTTGTCAGATTATTTGCTTTTGAAGCAGCATTTAGTTTTTTTTCCAGAAATTGCTTTTCTACCTTTTCAGATATTTCATGAGCAATGATATTCTCATATATACAATTTTGGGATTTTAAATGTCTGTTTTAAAAACTTCATTTGTACTTTTCTTTTTTTCAGATATTTTATTTCATTTTTTCTCATATATTTGGTTGAAAAAAAAAAAAAATGAAAAAGGATTTCGATCAATTTTTTTAACATATTTTCATAAAGGAGCTTAAACTTTTTTCTGATGTATATTTTTTATTCATTTTAGATATTTTATTTAGTGCTGTTTTCAAGTTTGTTCCCAGTTATTTGTTTTTCCATTTACACTGAATATTTACTTTTTTGTTTTTTGAATTACATTTCATGCTTTTTTACTTATATTTTATTTTGTCTTTTTTGAATATAATTGCATTTCTGTTTGGAATATAGAGCTTTTAGGATTTTTTCTAGTTTTTTTTATTCACTTTCATATGCTTTTTCTTGGGAAAGTCCTTTTATTTTATTTCTCCACAAATGGATGACACAAACTACTAAGTAAACAATCAGAACTTATCTCAAGTGCAGGCGTGAAAACACATTTCATTAACAAGTCAAAATTAAAATTGAATACCTTGTAAAATGTACTATGCCAATGCAAATAATATAATATAACATGCTAGATAAAATTTATTCCTTAAACTCAATAAATAAGATAACCAACATTATATTCCAGAAACTAAAAAATGGAGTGCATGATGTTATATCAAAATATTTTAGGTATATTGTTTTAGTCTTGGAACACTGAGACTTATTTATTAATTTTTATTTCAGGTGTCCATTATGATTTTATATCTTTCCCATTATTTTGCTGAAATTAACAGGTTCTATCTTTATGCTCCCATATTTTTCAATTTACAATTAAACTGCTTTTGTGTCAGATTCTGTTTTAATTCGTTTGATTTTCTTGTTTTTTAATCTATTTCTTACTGTCAATTATAGTTTTTTTTATTTTTTCCTTAAAGATTTATTTAGTTTAATTTCAAATTGTTATACCATTGATTTTACATCATTTGATTTTCGATTTTGTTTACATGCCAACTTTGGTATTTTTTTTATTTTCATTCCATTTTCCCCATTTGTGTTGTAGATTCTCTTTTTCTATTTATTTAACAGATTTTTTTTTAACTTTTTTTGGTTTCCTTTTTTTTTCTTTTTTTTTTTTTTCATTTTTATTTTTTCTTTTAATTTTTAATGGCAATATATTTTTATATCTTATATATTTATTTTTTCTGTGTTTATTTTGTAAATTTTAATGTTTTTGATTTTCTTTATTTTATTCATTTTTGAAACCAAATTGTTCTTTTTATCCTTTCTTTTTGTTTTTTTATTTTTTCAGTCAATCAGAAATGCTATCCAAATGAGGACATTTAAACGTTGGTACTCTTTTAATAATTCAATGTTAAAATCATTGAAAAAAAAATCCAAAAAAAATAATAATCTCTTTTATCTTTCAATAGATGCTTTTTTTTTCCTTTTTAAACAAAAATTCACTTTTAACATTTATTTTGTTATCGGTTAAAGCCAAAGTTGGCCTTTGGAAAATCTCTTCTCCTTTGTTTTTTGTCCCTTAACACCTCCTTAAATTCAACATTGTCTTAATTTTTATAAATATAATCGACAAAGGCATTTTCTTTTTTTCTTTCTTTTCTGTCATTTTTTCCCTTTTTTCCTTTTTATCAGACTTTTAAAAAGTCTTTTTCACGCGTTTTTGAAAGTCTATATTCTCAGGTATACAAAAAAAAAAATTCACTGGCGACAAAATTATACAAAAAAATTTCAATATTTTAAAATGGGATTTATTTTATGAACGGATGTCATTTGAATTAAAAAGATCTTTATGCTTTCAGTCCAAAAACATAATATACCTCTTGAAAACTCATTGAGATATAAAATTGTCTTATTAAAAAAATGAAGACAACGTGTTTTTCTGTTTTAAACATTATATAGAAGAAACGTTATAAACGCTTATATACACATATTTAGTAAATGCAAATAAAAATTCCAAAATTTTTTGTCATATGTTTTTCTTCTAAATGGATTTAAGGGCAATTTTTTGAAACTAATTTAAATTTATTTTTATTTTTGTTGAGTCTTCTAATTGTTTCGTAATTTCTTTTTGTTCTAAGAGATATTTATACTATAAATAGGGATTTTAAAGGGTTGTTCGTTGAATTTTTGTTTACGAATCGCAACTGTATTATTTATTGTGTTAAAGTTGTAATAATTTTAAAATAGAAATTAGCCCAGTTTTTGAAAATCATTCAAAACATACTACCCTGGGTCCACTGAACACTTTGCAGAAATTAAAATTTGTTTGAAATACATCTAAAGAGTCACGTAAGAATCAAAACCGTACAGGCCTTGCTGGAGGATAATTTTTATTTTTCTAATGGAGACTTTATTGCTGTCTCTTCAATGTTTTGGATTATTCATAGTGAGTGCGATAAAAGTTATTTTCATCACTAAATATATATCTTGACATCGTAAATTCTTAATATAATCAGATTACAATTTGAGTTTTTAAATCTTGTCTCAAAAATCTAAAAAAAAAATAAAAAAAAAATTTTTTAGATTAAAGGGTGTTTCAAAAATTACGTCTAATGACGCCAAAATCAATTTTAATTCAGCATATAAACATTAACTAAATTTTCTGTTCCAAAAATGTTCAAAAATATCTTGAAGTTCAATTCAAAAAATTTCATTCAATCTTCGTCGTTATACATAGTTTTCTACTGATTGAAATTTACAAATATATTTATCGCTTTGGTACCCAGAAAAGTAATTTACTTTAAACATATTTAGGTTCAAATAGTGTGTTCTCCAAAACTTGAGAAAAAGAACTAAAGTTTATATTGGGGTAAAAACGCAGAAAATGTTTGAAGCCATTGACTTTTTTTTAAACCAACAGGCGACAAAAACAACATCATTCAACTTAGTTCAGCGGAACAAGCAAGTTAATTGAGTTTTGTGGCTTGAGTAATACTTTGTTCTTGAGTTGAGGGCATTCTCTTACAAAAATCCAATTAGAGTTCTTTTCTGATGCACGATAGCAGGGGGATTTTGTCGTAAAAAAAAACCAAAAAAAATATTTCTTTGGCTGAATTTCTTCATTTATTTATAAATTGACATCCAGAAATACATAGAGCCAGGACATTTCTAGATCTTGAGGGAATGAAAACAGAGACAGAGTAAAGAAAAAATCGAAAGATCAGTGGAAATTTCTTTTGGCAAAAATGTAACTGGTTATAGCTTGTCTCTACAAGACAAAGGTAACTACCTCTTGCAGGAAATTGGAAAATTGAATGGAAAACTTAACATCTAACCAGGTTTTCACTAAATATCATTTCCACACACAAGGCGGTGTCAACATAGGCCCAATCTATAAGATCTTGAAAATGGCAGAAATATTTTATATAAGAACAAAATGAAAAAAAATTTTTAAATGTAAAGAGTTATTAATGTCAATAATCCTTTAATATTTATAAATTTTATTTTAAAATGCAGGATAAAAAAATATTTGATTGAAGACAAAAAGTAACAAAAAAATATGACCTGTTTATTTAAATAGACGAAATGCCATTAATATTTTAAATTTTTATGTTCATAGTCAAATATTATTTTCAAAAAAAATCTATTTCGGTATTATCTTTAATAAATAAATATGATATTTATCTATCTTTCCCAATCCATACTTTATTTATTGAAGATTTTATTTTAATTCATTGATATTTTTTTGTTAATAATTTTACTAGTAGGCGAAATATGTGTTTTTTATTGTATTTAAAACAAAAATATTTAAGAATACTCAAATAAGAAATTGTAATTTTTATATATATATTTAATTTTTAAATAAAATACTTTTCATCAATATTGTTCTTATTTTGTTTTTCCATATTTTCTATATTTTTTAATAAATGAAATCTGAATATTTTGTCATATTTACATACCACACATTCAGAGTAAATTTATTTGTTTTAGATATATTTAAAGATCATGAAATAATTGTTGGTAATTTTACTATACTGTTTTTATTTATATTTTTTTAGTGTTGCATTGATTGACATTTTCAGAATAAAAATAGTTTATTTTTGGTCATTTTATTATAAAATGTAATTATTGATCCATTTTTAATGGATTCACTATTACCCCACACATGGGATTTAGTGACGTGCTACTACCATTTGTCAATTAAGAGGAAAACAATAGCAGTTTAAGATTTAAAATTCCATGCTTATTTAAACTTTTTTTTTTTTATCAGACCCTTTATATTTACCCATTAGCTGGGGCTTAAGAGGCGCTTTGTGTCAATTGTTTTTTGGTAACAATTAATAGGGTTTCCATGCTCCTGAAAACCCTCAAATTTTCGATCAGTATAATTAACGGATGTTTTTTATCGTTATTACCCAGGACGGCTAATAATGATTATCATGTGCTTTATAAATGAAGATAATATTTCTTGTGTTTGATAGTGCTTTTATTCTGTCTCCAAAGATGCCACAGAACATTATGAACAAACTAATATTTTCAAATATTAACTCAAAACTGTAGACTGGGGAGAAAAACACATCCACAATGTCCATTATGGCTGCCATCATATCTATTATTCGATTTCCTTATTTTTCCTTTACATAATTATGCGGCTTCTTTTTTGTTATCTTTGAACATCTTGTAAATAAAAGTCACCTTCAAGACGATAAAGGCAGACAACTATTTGCTTTTCCCATTAATTATATACCTTATTTAGCAGAATAAATTTACATTTTTTTCATTTTTGTTTTTTTTTTGTTTTTGTTATATTTATAAATTTTTATATTATTTATCCCATATATAAAATATTTTGTCCCAATGATTCTCCTTCGCTAAATAGTTTAGTAAAGAAATCCCGGTTCCTGTTAAAAAAAAAACGTGTAAAAAACGGGAAAATGGATAAAAATTGAATGTCTTTGACTAGATGCGAGGGTGTCTTGTCAGTATTCTAACGATGTTGTGACAGTTTTCTTTTTTTGCTTGATATAATGTCTGAAATTGGAATTGTTTATTGCTCCATCTATTTTTCTAAATCTTATTGAAAGCATATCTCCCAAGCCCAGTAGTTGGTGAGGGATGAGGATTGGCTGTTGATTCTCTCCCCACCAACCAGGTCGACGTTTGGAAATAAGGTAAATCGTATATTCAGTCACCTTCAAGACGATAAAGGCAGACAACTATTTGCTTTTCAGCCCATGTAATTATAGTATCAAAATCTAGCAGAAACCCATTTCCATTTTTTTTTTTTTTTTTTGTTCTTTTTCGTTTTTAAATTTTTCTATTTCTTCCCTCCCCACCCTCAAAGGCATTTTTGTCCCAATGATTCTCCTTATTTGATAGTTTAGTAACAAATCCCGGTTTGAATGTTAAAAAAAAAAAAAAAAAATATATGGTCGGAAAAAAAATGGACCTCGGTTTTTTTGATAGGTTCCAGAGGCGGATATGCAATATGGTTGGCCCTGTTCTTATGTCTTCGTCTACAGTCACTTTCTCACAGAACGCCGTCGCCTCCATCTGTCTGTTCTACAAATACTTTCATGGAAATTGCTCCCGAGGAGCTGAAATTTGCTGGTTCCCAGACGTCATGAGTTCCAGCGCCCTACGAGGCTGGCATCCCGCTCTCACCCCTTCACTGTCGAAACTCCTAAATGTAGCCGTCTCTTCTACTCTAATAGCTTCATGTCTCGCACCTCTCGCCTGTGGAACTCCTTCCCTTCTCCTGTTTCCCTGTGAGCTATAATCTCCAGCTGTTCAAGTGTAATGTCAATCGACATCTCCAGTTGCCTTAATCTATCTACTACCCTCATCCTTTCTTCTATCACTCCTATCTGATTTTGCCATTTCCTGTAACCCCTTGCGTCCTAGTGGCTTCCCGCCTTGCTTGGGGTGAAACGCTTAAAAAAAAAAAAACCTGTGTTCCAGGAGATGAACCTTCTGGTGCATTGATATTACCCTTGGCAGATCGCCATTTTATCAACATATATAGTGGTATGATGAACTTCTTTTATTCAATGGCCAAGATCCTGGGAAACATCATCCACTGACATAAAGAATTTGGCGGGAAACCACAAATCACGGGGGTTTTTCAACTAATTAGAATATTTATCCCGATTTTTTTAAACAACTTTAGGATTTTGGCGGTTTCTCCCTGTTGCTTTATTTATGCTTCTGTCTTCTTGTTTTGGGTTTTTTTTTAGGTATATTCTCTAATACTCAGTAATCCCTTGATTCTTAGTGGCTTTATTGCCTTCCTTTCAGTGAAATGATTAAACAAAATTTGTAATCAAATTGCTTAAATGGTTACTTAAATTGTTATAATTTCGTCTGATAAATCGAAAAGAAAGACTTTACAGTGTAACTAAACTTGCAGAATTAGTACAATTTTGAATACAATATAAAATAACGTATTTAGAAACTCGTTTTGTTTAGTTTTACGGATTTCTTTTCTGTCGTTATTGTTATTATTATTATTATTACTTTTTAGTTCTTAAAGCCATATTGATGTCAGTAGTGGAGTTGCTTAAGATTTAGTCAAATTTGAATACATTTGCTTATAAAATAAACTCGTACTCTAAAACTAGTTTGTGATGTCGTCACAAGATCCACACTATGTCCTTAAATACAGACAAACATCAAAAGGTGAAATTTTTATTGATTAGAAACAGGCATCAGCCAGACGTCTTTCAGTTCATGTCGTGACTGCAAGGTACAACTACAGATTTCCTTCCGGGTACAACTCCAGTCGGGTTTGTTACATTCACTTGCGTGACAAATAGTTTAACTCGCCGAAGTCAAGATTAGAAAAAAAAAAAAAATAAAAAAGTTACCAAAAATGTTTATCCAAATTATATGCTCAAAATAGATAATATGGTATGTATAAACAGTTTTTTTTGTATTAAATTCAGAGAAATTGAAAATTTTCTTTCTTTTATGTATATAATTCAAATAGCATTAATTTGTTGTAAAATTTTGAAAAAGCAGGTAAACAGAAATGATAGAGAAATCAGAATATAGTATTATTAGATAGATAAAAATTTTGTAAATCATAAATTTGCTGATAGCATTTTATTGTATATTCAGATAGAAATTGATGATAATTAGTCAGTACAAATGAAGACGATAAGATTCAAATTTTAAATAGATGATTTTTGATAGATAGATAAATAGATTAATGTAGAATAAGAACCAGTTTATTAGATTAGATAGATTAAAGATAGAAAGAAAAATAGAGAGAACCAGTTAAGATTCAAATAACTAGATAGATGTTTAGATAGATAGATAGATAGATGAATAGATATTAATGAGAGAGAACTTGTTGAACAGATAACTGATAGATAAAGATAGAAAAGGAAATAATTTTAAGATTTAAATAATAGATAGAAGGATAATAGATAGATAAGATAAATAGATAGATCAATTGAACAGACCGATTATTAGAAATGTAATCCTTCATAATAGTAAATATCGGGTTATCTACTTTAGCTGACTAATTAATTGGAATGTTAGTAAATTTGTGTTAAGTACGATTGACTTTATTTCGCTTAGCAAATCTGTAATATATCTAAGTAGCTTTTGACATTGCATAGATAATTAGAATATGAGAGACAAAATAATTAATTAGATTGGTTCTTTTTTATCAATTTTGTTGGCTTTACACTGACGTACCAAAAGTCTTGGCATAATGTGTCTCGTATCTTGAAGGACGCCCATCTTGCCCGGCGAAATACGGCCACTCGCCGTGGCATTGCATGCCATTGTGATTAATTGACAAAGATGAGGCACGGTGGAGTAATGGATAGCATCTCGGATTGAGAAATCTGAGAGCCGAGTTCGAATTCCAATCAGATCCATTACATTCACTTGCTAATACCCTTGAGAAAGCTATGAATCCTCTTCTTCTCCCCCCGGGTATAAGTAAATAGCAGGACAGTCCGTGTTCTATAGCCTTGGATGGCTACTGATCTACTGCAGAGAGAAATGGCAACCTACTGCGAGAAAAAATCTGCCTCGTCAGTCATGTATCGGAAGATAAATGATCGCCTAAGCGTGTATCACGCATGGCACATGACTGACTGATTAACTGACACCAAAATTATTAGGTTTTCATCGTATTCCATAAATTAATCTATTTTGTAATAATTTTTTAATGTTTTTTCTCGATATAATGATAACACTCATCCCGATAGCCTTGTGTGCACAGCGGAACGGTGTTATTCTGAATTCTTAACCTAGAGTGAAGCTGAGCCATACTATCCACGGATCCATGATATTTAGTAGGTACAGGATCTTGTATGCAAAGAGACCGCTCCTACATATCTGACAAACGTTCAATTGAATCTGTATTTGGCGAACATGGTGGTCACACCATTCGTCGGCAATCACCAGATTGCTTCTCGGGCTAATTCTGGGAAGTTTAGGCCTGATAACACGCTGAAATAACCCATCGTTCTTGTGGTGCATGGAATCCATGAATGTGTGCAAAGTAGGGTAGTATAGCGATTATCGGTCAATAACGTGCCGAGTCAGACCCAATCCATGCCACGTATCTCACACTATTTTGAAACCGCTACCAGCATTCACGGGACCTAGTTAACAACTAAAGCTCATCGGCTCATCAGGTTTGCCCCACACCTGAACCCTACCATCAGGATGTAGGTGTGATGCAACAAATAACGACTCGGAATGAGAAATCAGAAAGCTGAGTTCGAATTCTAGTCGAGTTCGTGACATTTACCTACACGCAAATACCTTTAGTAAATTATGATTTTATATGTTCTCCCCCAGATATGGACCGTCCTGTGTATGACGATAAACTACATCCGAGTTCTGGGTAAAACGATAAACTACATCCGACAGCAAGGCCTATGTTCAGGAGATTTTGGGGAGCGTGGAACCGCCTCTTAATTGCTGGTGTTCCAAGGTCCACCCTGACTCAAGCTGGTAGCACCTGCCAGGGTCCCAGCTATGGGCAAATAGTTAAACCCCCAAAAGGGGTCAAAACACTATGAAAGTATAAAAATAGGTTTTAATACCAGCAATACTTTTTTGGAAAAAAATATTACCAACAATATATTTTGGAAAAAAATATTACCAGCAATAAAAATCTTGTCGGCATTAAATAACCCATTGAGGTTGATATACCGTCAAACAAAACAAATCAAATCAAACCACATATGGGTTAAATAGGGATTGTATGTGAAAAAAGTCATTATCATTTTCCAAAATGTTGTTAATTCAATATTCATTGATAAAAAAAAATATTCTTAGTACAAAATATGCTTCGGCTTTAAATAAACCTATAGGGGTGATAATCCGTAAAAACAAATTAATCAATCAACCTTACCACCAGCCTGAAACAATAGGAACCGTGACTCCTCGAAACAAGCCACGTGATGCTAATTCTCTAGAGTCCAATTAGAGATGTTATGAGACCAAGTGAGGCAATGTCTCTGATATTATGGTGCTAACAAAGAATATTACCAAGTCTTCTGGAATATTCTATTGAAATTAAAGAAGCTAAGAACGCTGAAACGACCTGAACATTGAAAATGCTAGTGCCCCTTGTCTGTTACCAAATACATTTATAGCCAGGAGCTTTTGATTACCTTTACATACTGTTATCTTATGACTTTTGACACATCAGTGTATATGCTAATATACATTGTTTATATATATATATATATATATATATATATATATATATATAGATAGATAGATAGAGAGAGAGAGAGAGAGAGAGAGAAGTGGCTTTATAAGTATATTTATATAATATACGAAATTATTTATATTAAAATGTATTCTATCCGCGAATCAAAATTAGAAACCCCACTACCTCGCGTCAAATTTTTAAACCGAACAGCATTCAAATCAAATGTTCCACTTGTTTATCCAAGAGTTGAATGGACTCTTTTTAATCATTTCGCCCCAAAAGGTCATAAAATCACTAAGATGCAAGGGGGTTACTGAGTTTGAAAGAGTCTGGGAAAAAACACTATTAAGGAGAGAGAACAATAAAAAAACATGAATAAAGAAGAGAAAAGATAACGATTGACATTGTTTTTTACAGTTTTGAAGATCAAACTTGAAAGCAATAAAACGGAAGTTAGTTTCACAAACGAGGTGCGCGAGAGAAGAAACTGTTGGCATAGAACTTATGGTTACATCTAGAAAATTTAATCAGTAAAATGATGAGACCTAGCTGCCAATCTAGTACTGCACTTAAATTTGTAAAGTCGAGTTGCAAAAGACGTAAGCTCAACAGAACAATTATCATGAAATTATTTATAAAAAAAAGGCATAGAAAACCTACTTTACTGCAGTGGTGAAGTCATTGATGTCGAGATGCCAGGTGAGTACCTAGATGGGTGACCACTTGGAAATGCCAGGGGCTGTAAGCTTGGATGTGCGGGTGACGCAATGGATAACGGCTCGGGCTTAGAAATCGGAGAACCGAGTTCAAATTTCAGTCGGATTCGTTATATTCACTTACGTGCAAATACCTTTCGGAAACGTATGAATTCACACCTTTTCTCTCCCCAGATATAGGTTAAGTAGTAGGACTTTGATGAATTCTTCTTAGTAACTAATCAACTGACGGAAAATTTCCAGATGAGCACGATCACCATCATATTACGTACGTTTCAATTGCATGACATTCACCCTGCCTGCGTTTCATTCGTTTTGACGCGTTGATGACCATTACAGCCGTTTTCTCAAGACAAACAACGTTTATACAAAGACTTAGAATTTGGGGGAATTTTTTGTATAAAATCTTTAAACATAATTTTTTGTATAAAATTTTTCAACATAATTTGAAGAAGACCGACATACTGTCGAAATATTGTTGCTTTTTTTTAAATTTTCATTGATGATTTTCAGCAACTTATATCTCGCTGTTATATCCTTAATTTGATACAACCTGTTAACCCCAAAATTTCAATTAGTCACTTTACGCTACCTGTGGAAGAAAAGGATTGAGTGCATGTGCAGCGGCAAAAGAAATTAATGATGTGGAAGATCCAGGAACTGTCAACGAATGTATGGCACAAAACGGGTTCAGATGTTCCAAAGAAGGTGACACCAGCCTCGAAGACAAACCAAAGTCAGGGAGAACTTCTGTTATGGAAGGTGAGACCTTGCTTGAAATGGTTGAACAACAGTCAAGCACAAACACTCATACATTGTCGGCAGAACTTGTTCCGTCAGAAAGCAACATCAATCGACGCCTCCATAAGCCCGACCTTGTGAACAGATGCTGTCGAGAGGTTTCCTCATGAACTCACCAATGACCAGGCTCAACGAATCCTCAACATGCCGGTTTTGGCGTCGAATTCTAACTGGGGATGAAAAATGGATTTATTTTCGTAATTCTATTAAGAGAAATCAGTGGCTTTGTTCCTGCCAGGTTTCAGAACCTGTTGTCAAACAAGGGCAGTTTGAAGAGAAGGTCATGTTTTCTGTTTGGTGGAATTTCGAGATTGTGTTACTCTTTGAGCTTGTCCCAGATGGTTATGCTGTGAATGCTGACTTTTATGCTCAATAACTGCATCGAATAAGTGATGCTTTGAAAGCGCGTTACCCAGCATCAATCAATCGAAGACGAGCACGCCCACAGCATAACAATGCCCCAGCGCACACTGCCAATGTGAACAAGCTCAACTCGCCTACAGTGTAGGGGAGGTTGAATGCAGATACAGGGAGTTGTTTCTCCTCTAAACCAGCTAAGTGGTACAAGTGTTGAATTGAGCTTCAGGCACAACGATGGCAGCAGGCAATAGAATATAATGGGATATATTTTGATGAATAAACGCTTTTTGTGTGTAATTTCTTTGAACTATTTACTAATGATTAAAATACGAAAAAGCTTTTGTATACCGTAAAACAAAACAAAACAAATCAAACCAAACCAGATATGGGTTAAATAGCTAGTATCTTCCAGTGAATATAATTCAGTTCTTCTTTATCATTATTATTATTAATTTTATTATTATTATTATTATTATTATTATTATTATTTAGTGCATTTCCTTACCGAGTCGTTACTCGAAACCTAGAGTAAAAGAATGTATTAAATATATACGCTATGATTTACCAAATTCAGCTGTTAAGCAATGCTTAACATGGACATTTTTTCTTTATATTGTTATTAAACTCCTAAGTAGATTAGCACTGCGATGTCTGACAGCTCATGAAAGACTAATGTGGCAGAGATCTGTTAGAAAAGACGGAGACAACTTAAAGGCTTCTAGAATGCACAAGGTGCTGCTAGAAATCTACTAATTCATGCATCCAGCGCATGTCTTTATTAGAAATCAATCTCCGTCATCGGTTGACAATGTCGTCACTACATTGTTTTAATCTCTTGTAAACACGTACCACATGGATCTTCTTAATGTGTTTGATGTACCTTTCTTGATCGTAGCCAGGTTTTCAGTTACTATAGATAAAACAGTAGTTTTAAGTTGCTACAATATTTTTTTTAATTTCGATTTCTAGATCTTTATATTTATTTATTATGTCATATTCTTTAACAGATTTATTTTTATCAGATGACACTGCAAATATATGAGAAATTATTTTGCAGTTTATTATTATTATTATTATTATTATTATTATTATTATTATTTCCTTTAATGTCTATTGTATGCATATTTCCTTCTGGATCCCAATCAGAGATCTAAGTTCAGAAATGGCTTCATGACATTTTCCGCTGATCATTTTTTGTAAAAAATTAAAAAAAAAAAAAAACATGAGATCACACACATTTTTACATAGATAAAGCTCTTCGTAAAGTTTGAGGTGTACTTATGAGTACATTTTTAAGGCATGAACTGCTAGGAACCCTTTCATTGAATCTATCGAAACATTTTCAATAAATTCGATGGTTCCACCTCCAACTGGAATTATTGATGTCATCATCATTTTTGAGATTTCCACTTCAAGATCCTTGTATACTATTCACATTATTCGGACTATTGTCCTCATCTTTGTCGAAATATTTATTTCAACGTTTCGGCCGTTGTACACTCCGACCTTCTTCAGATGCTTGGAATGTTGAACTGAACTCTTTATTTCGCTCACTGGGGTAGACTGTTCCAGTTCCACGTGCCATGTTTAATGGATGTCAGTTATCAGTTATCTCCTGTTAATTCCCCTCTCCAAGTTCTCCACTGCCTTAACCAGGTATTGAACTCAGACTCTTTGGGTCATGTCACTGGGTCTAACCAACGTCTTTATCCACTGTGCCATGTAATAAATATGGCGACAAAAATGAGGGAAATAGTTCGAATAATGTAAATAGTGTACATAATACCTCACCTCAGAAATATAGACAGATACTGAAGATCCTTGTATGTTGATAGTTTTTTTTTGGGGGGGGGGTTATGAAGACATTCAAAGATAAATTAGAAACTGCAGGAACTTCCCTGTCAGTAAGAAAACACATTCTGTTTTTGTGGTCTTTAATCACAATGTCTGGGCGATTAACTTTGATTGTTATATCTGTGTGTATTAGTCCTATCTCTGTAATCAGGTCTAGGTGATGTTCATGGCAGTTTCTTTCAGTTTCCTAACCGTAATAGTTGCATATTTTCCAGTATAGATATCGGCCCACTCTATCTTGCCATATTTTATATTCAGTGGCTGTTAACACCTTGCAAACCTGATACAAGATGGTCAGTTGTTTATGATGTCACAGAATTTGCATTTTGGGTTAATATATTTTTTTCAGTATGTGTGCTGGTAACTTCTACTTAGCAAGCATTGGTCCTGTGAAGCAATAATAAAACCTTCGGTTTCAGCTTTTCATTATTATTATTATTATTTTGCTGTTGTTGTTGTTGTTGTTAATCAAGGTCATCGGTGTATAATGTTTTTAATCTCCCATTCTTTCATAGAATAAATTGTGAACAAGCGTTCGTTTAGCAGAACAGTAGACAAGACATGTATATTACTCCCACGCAAGAACTGAGTGAAAGAAGGTTGAGGTGTTACGGTTGAGTGAGTGAGAAAAACCTCTGATTCTACAGAAGGATATTGAGAACCTCTATATACACTTTTAAGGTTAATAGATGAGGAGAAATGTTAACTATAAAGAAGAGATTTGCAGTAAGAGAGATGTGGATGCTGAGAATACCATGGACGAAGCATGTGAGTGACGAGGAAGTTTAAGGAAAGTGAAAAGAAAAACGACACTCACAGGACATATTGAAGGCAAGAGAGACAGGGGAAAGCAACGAATAACCTACCCAACTGGCTTGTGTAAACGGTTTGGAGAACACAGATTTGGAGAGATAGCAAAATGACTAAGAGCTAAAAAGGACAGGACATGATCGCGTACACCTTGAAGTGACACATTGGAGTTAGCTGCATCTTTCTTTTGAAGAAGCTCAAAGTAGGGTGTGGTGTTGATGCACCTTCTACATCAAGCTGATCGATGAAGTGAATTAATTTACAAGTTTTAAATACAGTGGGCTATGATAAGTTTTTAGCCACCCTTGATTACAGCAATTTTGACTTATTTAATAATGTCTCTTCTTTTTTTTTCGGGCAATACAATGTTACTATCAAGCTACTCTCATCTATGAACAATATTTGACTTATATCTTGCAATGAAAGTTCATGGAAGTAAGGAAGTTAGTGAATTTCAACAAGGGCAAATAATAGGATGGCTTCAGTGTGGCAAGTCAAATAGAGGAATTGCTAGGTTTTTCCAGGTTACTCATCAAAGGGTTAATAATATTGTCAAGACATTTAATAAAGAAAGCCATTGCTGTGTGGAACAACATTCAAGAAGACCAAGCAATGTGTCTGAGCGAACAAAAATGGCACTGAATAGGGAAGTCAACAGAAACCGTCGTTAGAGCGTCATAGATGCCGCCTACAGCATGGAAATGTCGCCATATGCGGTGAGAAAGACTCTGAATGAACTACGCTCTCAAAAAAGAGTTGCAAGAAAGAAGCCCTTCATTTCAGAGGTTAACAGGAACCTTCGTATGAATTGGGCGAGAGAATTCGAGAGCAAAGATTATGAATTTTGGAAGTCTGTAATTTGGTCAGATGAAAGTAAATTCTACTAATATTCGAATTCGAGATAGGTTTATGTCTGGAGAAATCAGAATAAGACTTGGAACACTGAATGTCTGCAGGCGACCATGAAACATGGAGGGATTGGTGTAATAGTGTGGGGCGCTGTCTGGTTTGTAGTGAAATCTGAGCTGATTCTTATTGACAAGCTGTTGAATGGCCCAAAATACTGTCAAATATTAGAGAAAGGACTACTCCCACAATTTAAAACCAATCAGATTGACAAGAATGTCTACCTATTTCAAGAAGACGGAGCGCCATGTCATACCAGCAAAGTAGCAAATGCCTGGAAGGAATCGCAAGGAATCAAGTCACTGCTATGGGTAGCCCAAATCCTGACATGAATCCAATAGAGCACGTTTGGGGGCACTTTGACCGAAGACTTCGAGAGCGTGCAACCAAAATCACGTCAGTAGCAACCCTTAAAGAAACATTGCTAAAGGAGTGGCAAAATATGGATCAGACGATTGTTGATAACTTGATCAAATCCATGAAAAATCAAATACAAGCACTGAAACTATCAAATGAAGGACCTACTCCATTCTAGTTCCAAATACTGTTTGTTTATATTGAATAGGGATTACGTAAATAAATTTTGAAATTGGATGTAGTTTATTTCTCCTGGGTAAAAACCTTTCTTAGATTACTGTAGATCCATATTTGTTGATTATATTATTTTCTCATATTCTTCTCGTAACCATTAACGGTCACCTTGGGCTGCATGTCCCGTTTTCAAAGTCACCTGTCGCAACTACAGGTCAATCGCTGAAGATTAAGGAACTGACTGATTTATGTTTTAAGGTTTCAGTATTAAAACACAGAAACATGTCATTAGAAGCAAAGAAATGAGTACTGAACAGTTTTTTTCTTTTTCTTTTTTCTTTTTTTTTTTTTTTTTTACAGTAAGGTTCACCCTGTACAAGGCCCGTGTGAGAGCATTTGAAGAGTAGAAAATAATCTTCTCCAATAAGAACTAGGAGACGCTTTTTTGAAGTCTAAGATTGGAAAGTGAGGTTAGAAAGAGAACGTTTTAGCCATGCTCACATTGGGAATACAGACAGGAATGTATCTGCAACATAGAAAAAATTATATATATTATATATATATATATATATATATATATATATATATATATATATATATATATATTATAAATTAATTGATTTAAAATATTTTTTTTCGCTACACAGTTCTAACCATGTTTCAAAATGGAAGCTAAAAGCTTTGAATTTAATTTTGTAATTAAATTAAAGACATTATTTTTAAAATTACTGGGTTTTAAAGGCACAGCAAAAATTCATAATTCACGTTTCCAAGGATACAGGGAAATCCATTCATCCAGACAAGGAGTGTTTGCGTGTTCATCATCACTGTATTTTGATGTATCAGTTATTAGTTAAGTTTTGGTAGGGGTAGGGATGTATTTTTCAATGAATTCTGACATCCGTTAAATGCATGTCGTCTGGATTTTTTTTTAAATTTATTGTTAACGGCAAAAATTCTTACGGAATTTTTTTCTATTTGTATACTTAAAGAGTTTTTTTTTTTTGGGGGGTAGGTTAGGAAAACGTTTTATTTAACTACGATTTAAAAATATTTTCACTTTTAATTTTTAATATACTATATTTCTTTTTAAAACAAGTAAACGTATTAGAATCACTTACAGTATGTAAAATTATTTTCACATCAAGTATAAGTATTTATATTACATATTATATGTATGTATTATATATTTTTTTGTATAATATTTACATATATGTATATATATATATATATATATATATATATATATATAAATATTAAACATACACATACACACACACACACACACATATATATATATATATATATATATATATATATATATATATATATATATATGCCATCTTCAATAAATAATATTCTGGATAGTTGTAAAAAAAAAAAAAATATCCACCGGCATCGTTATCTGACGCATCAATACGATCGTGAATAATCGAAGACGACCTATCCAGAATTAATCATTTAATTACAACGAGTTCAGTTGAAAAGCGTTAATAATTGCTAATCGGTTATTGTCGATATTCCAATTACGTATATACACTAGAATGTCACCGGCCATCGTCAGGATTAAGGAGCTTATCAGACGATTTAAAAACTTTTATTTAATTCCTTTCCTATCTAAAAGAAAAAAAATATATATATATATATATATATATATATATATATATATATATATATATATATATAAATTTGGAATATCGGTTTCGTTAGATTTTAAAATGTAAAAAAATTAAATTTTAAATTGTAAAACAAATTTAATCAAGTAAATTTAATTAAGTAGAATATTAGGTAATCAGCGATTGTAACCATATCCAGTAAAATGTATTATATACTAACATTGTATATATATATATATATATATATATATATATATATATATATATATATATATATATATGATATTATCTATATATATATTTATATTCTGACATTGTATATATATATATATATATATATATATTTTTTAAGGTGTGGTATATTTATGCGACCTGGATTTGCTCAATATCAGAGATAGAGCTTATGTAAATATAAAAGTGAACATTGAAGTCAACACTCAGAGGCAACAGGCTGTTTCATGCTAAACACAATCGTCAAGCGGCCTGACTTCAATGTTCACTTTTACACACACACACACATAAGAATTACACATATATATATATATATATATATATATATATGGTCCGGTGCCCCTGCTTTTTACCTTGACCTCCTTGATAAAATCCAGCAAAGAATCAGCAATCATTGTTCACTAATATGGCTACTGAGCTCTATCTACCCATTTGGTTTTATATCAGAGTTTGCCTTCTTCTAGATGAAGTTCGTTCACCATGACTGAGGGTGTTTATTTCACCTACATATAAAAACACACATAACAAATTACAACTTATGCGAATTGCAGCACATAAAATTTTAGTTTAGTATTGGTTTCACACAGTTCTAATTAAAAGAAATGAAACAACCAAACTAAGCAATCAAATATTTGCTAAAGTGTTTCATAGGAAAAAACATTTTTTCTAACACTTACCTAGATTGTATATGTGTTAATGGTGATATTAAAACAAATATTAAATTACAATTATATACGTTAACAGACAAATCTTTCAGCTGATTTCAGAAAACCCCGAATTTAAAAAATAAATATACGTTCTCCTTCCTCTGGAGAATAGTCCTGGGTATGACGATAAACTACATCCGGCAGTAAGGCTTCTGATCGGCAGATTGGAGCTTTTGGGGAGCATGGAACAACCTCTAAATTGCTGCTGTTCCTAAGTCCACCCAGACCCAGGATAGTAGCATCTGTTAGGGTTCCAGCTATGGGCAAATAGAGAATCCCCAAATAAAAACAAAACACCATGAAAGTATAAAAATACATTTTATAGTAAAATGACTAACAATAACTATTTATAGTAAAATTACCAATAATACAGTTTATAGCGAAATGATCAACAATGCATTTTATCTGTAGTCGAAGGCATGCAATTTTGTTCATAATATATATTGTGTTGAAGCTATAACATTGTATTAAAAATATTTCAGCATAAAGTCAACCATGGAGATGTTCCTATGCAGCTAAACAAAATCAACGAACATCCTACGATGAATTGGAGGAGGGGCATAAATATGCAAATTAATAACAATCATAAACGCTGTTTCATAAAAAAAAATGAGAAGTTATAAACTTTTTTATTTCTAAATTCAAAGAAAACTCTTATCTTGTCTGTACACGGGATATTAACCCTACATTAGTCACATGGGGTGTTTTGCTACTCCCAATTTTTTTATTATTTCTTGGCAACTTATTTCTTTTGCTTTCTCCCACTCCCCTCTCCTAACTGAAGGTTTTGTAGCATGTAATGTAGCGCAGCTGCAGCTCAGTTATCATGAGAGAACAGATGTCGCTTTGTCTTCTTCAGGATGTCCTGTCATCCCACCTGACTAATCAAGGTAAGTCTGATTGGAACAGACGTCTCTTTGTCTCTGCTTGTAATGAGTGCAAGTGTGTCCTCAATGAATCAAAGTTACTGTTTGCTGATAGAATGAAACAACGTGCAGAATCTCGCAAGTTCGGTTCTAGAGATTATTGGCGGCGTTGCAAGAACCTGCTGAACAAGAGCAAATCCTCAATCCCTCCTCTTTTCAATCAATTCGAAGTCCTGACACCTACAGCAGATAAGGTTGGATGCTTTGCTCGGAAATTCTCTTCCAACTCAACACTCGACTCATTTGGAGTACCCACACCTGACTTCTCTCCTAGAACTGAGGATCTACTGAGTATTATGAACATAACCCTGTCACTGGACATCATTTCAAAATCAGACTCCCGTAAGGCAAGTAGAGGTGACGGGATTCCAGTCGTCGTTCTAAAGAAATGTGCTCTCGAGTTGGCTCCAGTTCTCTCCAAACTCTCCAATTATTGCCTCGCTGCTTCCTGCTTTCCAGCTTGTTAGAAGTCCTCCTCTGTAGTCCCTCTGGAAAACATTCTGACTCCTCTAATTATCGCCCTAAGCATCTTACCTCTCAAACGCGTTTTGACAGGGTTTGGCATGCCGGTCTTCTACTTAAACTTCAAGTCTACGGTATTACAGGACGATTGTTTGATTTAATCCAATCATTCCTAACAAATCGTGAAATGTATGTCGTTCTGAACGGGCTCGATTCCAGAACAGTTCACGCGAATGGTGGTGTACCCTAAGGCTCTATCCTGGTTCCTACGCTATTTCTGATCTTCATCAATGATCTTCCTGATGTAATCAGTTCCAAAGTAAATATTTATGCAGATGACACTACTATTTACTCCTGTCTCAATAGCAAATCCGTCTGAGTTGATAAGGTTAATCTGGCCACTGCTCTTGAAAAGGACCTCCAATCAGTGGTTAACTGGGGCAAGAAATGGCTTGTAAATTGTAATGCCTCCAAAACTAAACTATTCTCATTTAACGACTATAGAGAAAGTTCCCTGTCCGCCATCAACATGGCTGATGTTCGAATCCAGCAGAGCATCTCGCTGTGCCTTCTTAGCATCACGTTTTCAACTGACTTGAAGTGGAACAATTACATTGAATCAATAGCTGCATCTATAAGTTAGTTCATTATGTCGTGTCAGGTTTTTCTCGTCAGATTCCATCCCGCACATTTACAAAACTACCATTCGTCCGTGCATTGAATACTGTTGTCATATCTGGTCTGGTGCCCCTGCTGTTAATCCAAAGAAGGATCTGCAATATAATCGATCTTGACTTGGCATCTCGACTTCTGTCACTTTTTCACAGACGTGATTTGTCTTTTCTACAAATATTTTCATGGCTACTGTTCCGACGAGCTTTTTTCCTTGTTGACCCAACTACACGAATTTAAACGTGCTACTAGATTGGCATCTAGGTCCCGCCCATTTACTGTTGAAATCGCTACTCCTACTCCAACAGTTTCTTTTCTCGACAATTACTATAGATCCTGATCTGGTGTCTGTTCGTCCTCTACCTCTTTTTGGTAAAATACTTGAGGTACTAATCAGTGTTGAATTAGTTAAGCATCTCCCATCGCAGGGCCTTTTTAAGGCAAGCAATATGATTTGCTTTTATCTAGGCCAACTGCTAATGTATTAATGATTATTCCGGAAAGAGTTTATCATGATTTAGATAAGACTGACAAAACTCAGACTGTTGCTCTGAACATCTCGAAAGTGGTCGACAGTGTTCGGCATATGGGTCTTCTTTATAAGTTGAAAGGTTATGATATCTCCAAACGAATGTCTTTCTTATTCAATCGTAAAATGAAAGTTATCCTGAACGTCTACTCTTCTAAATACTATTGATGCCCCTCCCCAGTGCTCTATCCTTGGTCCTAGTTTATTTTTAATTTTCATTAACCACCTTCCCGATGACATCATCTCTAAACTTGGTATCTATTCTGAGTGCACAATCATTTAATACTGTCTCGATAGTAAGTCTGATCAATAAGGTCAAATTGGTGGCTGATGTTAAAAACGACCTATAATTTGTTTTTAATTAGGGAAATGAATGGCTTGTTAATTTTAACGCCTCCAAAACAAAACAGCGCTTTATTAATTATCTGAGAGACGCCTTTCTGCCTTCCGTCAGTATGGCTGATGCTGACCTTTAGGAGAGTGTGACATTATGCTTTCTCGGGCTAATATTCTCTGCTAACATGAAGTGGAAAGACTATATTGAATCTATTTCTACGTCAGCTGCTAAGAAAGTTGGTTCACTGTGTCATACTAGACAATCTTTCTTTCTAGAATCTGTACTACATATCTATAGATTTGTTATTCTTCCATGCGTAGAATATTGCTCCAACATATGGTACCGTGCTTCTGCTATATATTTAAATATTCTTAATAAAGCAATATTATTGGTCCTGACCTGGTGTCTAGGTTTCAGTCACTCTTCCACCGCCGCAAAGTTGCTTCCCCCGTGCCTTTTCTACAAATACTTTCATGGTAATTGTCCGTATGATCTCTTCGCTATGGTACCTAGACTTTATGTATTTAAGCACAGTACTAGATTGGCAACAAGGTTTCATCAGTTTACAGTTGAATTGGCTAGATTTAACCGTAGGTTCTATGCTAGCAGTTTATTTTTTCGCACTTCATGCTTGTGGAAATCTCTCAGGGCTCCATGCTTTCCAGTTAATTTTGATCTTCAGAATATGTAATTTCAATTGTTTTATACTGTCTTCTTGATTACTCTTCTATTGTTCTCGCTCCTTAATAATGTTTCCGTTTTCGAATTCTCTCACACCCAGTAATCCCTTCTATCTTAGTGGTTTTACTGCATTGCTTGGGGTTAAATCCGATTAAAAAATGCCCATCATAATAGACAAAGCCTAAAGCGCTCTTAACAAACTTGATAGAATATGGAAATATGGGCCGCTTCCAGCGGATTAAAGTCAGCCTCTTCTGTACTACTGTTGAATCTATTTATGTCTATGGCCCAACCACTTGGATTCATCATCAATGGACTAAACTGTGCTCAAGGCTTAGAGAACTCAAAACACATGATATACTGAAGGCGAAGGAAGCAGAGAAAAGCATCAAGTAAGTGAATAAGCTATTTACATTGCGTAAATGGCTGTCATTCTTCTTCTTATCGGGTCGGTACACCCATCCAGTGTTGCATACAGATCCTTGCCTTGGGTGCTAATATTTCAAAGTCGTTAAGTGTGCATGAATCTTCAAGATTGTGGTAAACTAGATGCTATATAGTTTGTAATTGTCCGAAATGGTTGGCTCTACAGTGACCTACAGCTGTTCAGGGCCGATTCCGACAAGACCAACAGGGCTAAGCGTCACTAGAGCCAGGGAGAGGGATTCTGTAGAGCTGAGAGAGTGTTCCACGTTGCTAAGGTGGTTACACCACAGGGACAGACGCCGACTAGGCGCTCTGTTGTTCAGTGTTCGATTGTATGTAGAAAGCTGTGTTTTGACTTTAGATGGAATGATGATTTTGGTTTGGTTTATTTTGTTTTATGGTATATCAACCTCAATGGGTTATCTAATGTCGACAACATTTTTAGGATAGATTCGTATAAATACACTATGTATTCTTTGGTTTAGATTGGTTTGGTTTATTTTGTTTAACGGCATATCAACCTCAATGGGTTAATTAATGCCAACAACATTTTTAGGATACATTCGTATGAATAGAATATGTATTCTTTGGTTTTGATTGGTTTGGTTTATTTTGTTTTATGGCATATCAACCTCAATGGGTTATTTAATGGCGACAGCATTTTAGGATAGATTCGTATGAATAGAATATGTATTCTTTGGTTTAGATTGGTTTGGTTTATTTCGGGTTATTTAATGCCGACAACATTTCTTATTGCTGGTAATATTTTATTTTGTCGAAAATCTGTTTCTTATAATAGTTTTCCTTCAAAATTATATTGCTGGTAATAATTTTTTCAAAAAAGTATTGCTGGTAATAGTTAACTATTTGCCCATAGCTGGGACCCTAACAGGTGCTACCAACTCAGGTCAGAGTGGACCTGGGAACACCAGCAATTAAGAGGTGGTTCCACGCTCCTCAAAACCTCCTGATCAGAGGCATTGCTGCTGGATGTAGTTTATTGTCTTAAAGATAATAGACTAAAAATCACTTTGAGCAATAAAAATCAGGAATTTATGGAGAGTCATGATCGCCCACCGCCTGAAGGGTCATGGCACATAATAGAAGAAGAATCACAATATTTATTTAATTACATGCTCACAAGTGTACAGGTGCAAATATACTGTTGATATGATTTATGAATGCTACCATACTTATGCACTTATATAGTAAGCTAAATCTTCACTCGGTCTCCAATTTGTGGTATTTTATGCTGAATGAAGCTACGTTGACTGACGGGAACGGAAATGTCATAAATTTGGTATCTGGCACGAGTAACCTGACCTTATGGGGGAGAAAACCTAATTTAAACCTGCCAGCTTATAAATATTTCCAACCTTAAGCCAGCACGTTGCTCAAAGCCAGCATGGAAGAGTAGGTTGATAAAAAAAAAAAACATGAGAAAAGTGTTCATCAGAATAGACAAAGCCTGGAGTGCACAGAACAAACTTGACAGTATATGGAAATATGTAGCGCTTCCGGAGGATTAAAGTTTGCCTCTTCCGTAAAACACTTGTCTCCATACTCTCGCTTTGCGACCAGGCGATCGAATCAGCAACCTCGAAAGGACGTGACAACGTCAATCGACGGATCACTCTACCAGCATCGGATTAGTGTTTTACATGCGAACAGACGGAAGATAAATACGGTCACTTATCTCTTTGAAGATAACTATTTCATGTTAACACGCAATCTGCCATAGGCGGAGATTAAAAACAAAACAATGATCTCTTTTACAATGATTTCAAATTATGGTTTTATTTCATTGCCTTGTAATATATTACCGATATATATTATTTTCTAAAAATTTAAACAGAGGCATTGCTCTTGATATTTTCTTGTGGATTACATTACGAAAGCAACAAAAGAAACTGACCAACGAAGCTCAGAATGAAAAGTTGAAGTCAAATTGTACCGATTACATGTAAAATGTCTAGCGGGAGAACTTCCCTTCATATGCAAGGGCAAACGTTGAGCTGCTGAGTGTTGAAAACCCTTATAGCCAAACCGCAACCATGACGGCCCTTAGGAAGGAATCTTTATTTCAAAAATAAAATAACTTATCGAAAAATAAAATAAAAATAAAACAAAAGTATTCATCAATGTTGAAATCAAAGAGTTTAGGTCCTCGTGTATCTATGTGTCTGCTGGCGTAGTTACAAATTTTCTACTGGCGCCTATGGAAAGTGTTCGAACTCATGAGAAAAAATAATAGAATTTCGAATACTGATTTTCAAGGTATACAAGCAGGTTCTCTTGCACCTGGAAAATTGTCGCAACATAATCTTTCTTCATAAATTTCACTCTATTTGCTTTTATGCCAGATAATCTAATTTTGATCTGCTTGTAGAAGAGCGAATGTTAGCCAAGCAGGCTCGTTGATCATTACATTAGTTCAATTTTCACTAAGTAGCTTTGTGTCGCCCAAGGTTAAGCTTAGTAAATAAATAAAAAAGAAAGTGAACTGGTTCTACAGACGGATTCTGAGAATACCACGTGAGCAATGAGGAAGTTTTAAAGAAAATGGAAACTATAAAGACAAAATTCCAATCGGAAAGCGACTGTTGACATTTCTGTGACCCATTACGAGGAAGGATAGCTTGGAAAATGTAATACTCACAGAACGTATCGAGTGTAGAGGGGGGGGAGAGTAACTTACCGTATGAGTTTGTCTGAATAGATTGCAAAGAGAGAACAAGGAAAGATGATAACATGTAAAACGTGCTACAAAGGAGAGGAAATTATGAAGAGCCATGATCGCCAACGTCATGAAGGGACAAAACACATATATAAGGATGATGCAAAAAATCCTGATGGGGAATTATGAAGATTTTATTACACCAAAAGTGTTGTGACCAAGTAAATGGTTAAAGAAATAAAAAAAAGTGTTACATATATATATATATATATATATATATATATATATATATATATATATATATATATATCATATATTAAACAGTAAATACAACAGAAGAGTATTACACGATTAAAGTGTGTGTGTCGGATGACCCAGTGTTCGATTGTTAATATTTAACAGCCCCCGCCACAAGGGATGTATGTGGCACAAGGCAGAGTTTACCGTGGGTTCTCCGAGCACGTAGGCTCGGCCCAAAATATTCCCTTTGAACCCGCCTAGACGGGTTCAGGGAGTGTCTACCTCCCCAAGCGAAACTTTGCCCTGCGGTAAAGCCTCGTCCGAGTTCCTCTCTGCTCGAGGCAGAGAGTAAGACACTGAACAGGCTGTGCGACTTTTCCCCCAAGGCCTTCTCTCCTACTAAACTTATAGTAGGCGGAAGAGTTCAACATAAACTCTTTAGAGGGAGGACACCACAACAAAGAGAAACTATTTTCGAGTGCTAACTTCCTTCATGACGTATGTGATCATGGTTCTCTACAGATTTCTTTTTTATTATTTATGAATTGTCATGATATTCTGGGAAAGATAAGGGAATGTTTTTCTCAATAGTTCTGAATTCTTGAGTAGTCCTTCTCCTAGACTATATTCTACCCTGCTATCTAATCCATAGCTGTAGGGAGAAGAAGGGAATTCATTCCTTTTCCAAGAGCATTAGCGCAAAAATAAAATTAAAAAAAAAAAGCAACAGAAAAGACCGGAAATCGAACGCGGCCTTCCGATTCCAATTTCTGTGCTGATAATCGCTACACTACTTGCATATGAAATGGAATGTTTGTCCTCCTTAAACATCAGCTTACAAAATCTTCTCTGCTTTAATTGGGTTCGAACGTTGACTTCTGGCAAATGCATTCTCATCTATGAATCAGGTTCGGTTTGCTTGCAATATTAAACGCCTTTGCTTATACAAAACGGATTTCATTGTGATAATTTTAGTTTAACCTTTGGGTTAACACACCCTGAAAATAATTAACAAAGCCGTTATTTCATATCTATCAACACGCAAATATCGATTATGAATTAGCCGCTCAGTCCCCGTAACATCAATAAATTTCGTTCGATTTCTTACTCTTAATAGTAGTCTTCTCGTCTTTTGAGACAACTTATAATTCATATGGCTGACTTCTTATCTCTTAACTTGGATTCCTTAGACAACTCAAAAACTCCTACAGAATTTGGTGAAGGAAAATGAGAAGAAAGGAATAAACATCAACCCCAAGAAGACAAAATGCGTGGTTGTTAGCAAAAGGATGATCCCAAAGTGCGAATTGCAAATAGGAGATACCAAAATCAAAAAAAAAATTAAATATCTGGGAAATGTTTCATCAGAGGACGGAAAGTGTGACACTGAAATCCGAAGACATACTGCGATAGCCAAAGATACATTCCAAAACCTAAGCAAAGACCTAAGAAATAAAAAAAATAATTTCACTAGAAACAAAGAAAAAAGTACAGACCTGTTACGTGATATTTGTCCTTTGTGGCAGTGAGTGATAGACAATCTCTTCATCGATGAAGAAATTTTTTGAAGATGAAGAGATTTGAAGCAAAAGAAATGTGGCTCTACAGAAGGATGCTAAGGATACTATGAACCGAACATGTGAGCAACGACGAAGTTTTAGAGAATATGGAAACAAAAAGGAAACTTATGCTTAACATCAGGGAGCGACAGTTGAGGTTTCCTGTGCACATAATGAGGGTAGAAGGCTTGGAGAATCTGATACTCACAGGACAGATTGAATGCAAGAGAAACAGAGGAAAACAATGTAGTACATACTTGGGGAGCTTGAGTAAATGGACTGCAAAACAGGGTTTAGGAGAAATAACAGAAAGAGAAAATGTATTAAGCGCTACAAGGGACAGGAAGTTGTGGAGAGTCATGCTCATCCTGAAGGGACACGGAACATAAAGATGATATAAAATGTCGCATTAATAGAAAAAAGCGTTTTCTCTCTTAATTAACTTATATATAATCTACTTTTGGCATGGGTTAGTATCGAACTCGTTACCCAAAAGGTTTGTATGTATGACTCGCTTCATTTCATCACAGGTAGGTACCCATATTTACTATAAGTGAAATCCTGACCGCAAGATATATATATAGCCTCGATTCCAGTAATGTATCGGGAGGTGATGAAAAGCTCTCGGGATGCTCCTCTTCCTAAAATCAGGTTGGTTCTTGAAATACTGATTTTGTGAAGAAGGGGTTCTGCCTTTCCAATAGCCTCTAGTATTAACGTAACAAAGACGTATTTTCCGTTTTACGTTGACTTTTTACATTATTTAATGGATTATCTTTTTATATTTTTTTTCTAATTATCCCAGCTGTATTAAAAAAAAAATCTTGTCGAAGATTACAGATGAGACCAATTGTCAAGTCCAATTATTCGAGGTAATTAACGAAGCTGATTGACAGGCGAAACTAAAAAAAAAAAAAAAAAAAAAAAGAAAATACAAAAATTAAATTGCTGGGTTCAATAAGCGTAAACTAGGTAACCATGACAACTGGTGCAACGGAATTTAAATGCTAATCCTTTTAGCTTTAATTAAAATAATCGTATCAATAGCTATTGATGCCGAAAACTTACGCAATCAGCTAACATCAAAATGTTTACACATAAATATTGGAGCTATCGAATCCTCACTTTCCAGCCTTGACAGATTTCAAAAGCGTTTACAAGAAACTGGCTATTTTTCCAGACTCTTTAGCAATGGATCGTATATACGATTTCCACGAGGTCTACGATGAGCTTGAGTCTCCATAGACGTTCCAGGCAAGGAACCTCATTGAGAGTCCGTTTATCATGACTAAAAAAAAAAAACTATAAAAAGTGTGTTTTGTGATGATGAAACGTTAAAAGCTTGGTTGCTCCCCTCACCAAGATCATCTAGATTTTTGGAGCTGCACAGTTAAACCTTAGTATCGTCTGCGTATATATAACATAAAGCAAGGCCGAGTAGAGAGTGTTGAGAAACGCCTGCGTTGATCTCATGGGCTTCAGAGGTCTGGTTATTAACAAAGACCGTCATGGACCTACTCAAGAGGAAAGACTTGATAAGTGAGAAAACTGGTCTGCAGATGTCATAGCTGGAGATTTTGTGTAGCAGGTCCCTACTCAACACATTATCAAAAGCTTTCAAGATACAAATAATTGCTCTCGTGATGGAGTTTATTATCAAGCGCTGCAACGATTCTATGAGTAATGAAAGTTAAAACATCCGCATTTAACACAGAGGAGCGAAATTCCTACTGTTTGTCGCTCAGGGGGTGTTTCTGTTGAGGTGATCGACAACCGTCTTGTTGATGATAGCCTCAAAACGTTTCCTGATGACACTGAGGAAGCTGATGGAGCGCATTGGAACGACGGGAATGATTCTCATAATTTGGGCATGCAGTTATTGCAGCTCCTATAATATATATACACACACACCACACACACACACACATATATATATATATATATATATATATATATATATATGTGTGTGTGTGTGTGTGTGTGTGTGTGTGTGTGTGTGTGTGTGTGTGTGTGTGTGTAAAAATCCGCGGGTAAGTATTCCAAGTGAATCTTATTAATATAAAATATTAAAACTGATCTACAACAGAAAGCTCAATATATTTTTACAGAGCATAGAAATGAATTACATAAAAATGAAACTCAACAGTACCCCATTTTTATGGCCATTTCGCTCCTCGGATAAATTCTCTGGAGCTTGTCAATACTAAAACGTTTGATAATATATATGTATATGCGTGTGCGTGTGTTCGTGTGTGTGTCGATATTTGCAAAATTTTATTAGTGTAATAAAAGCAGTCATTTTAAAATTTAATAACAAAAAAGAGGTGTAACAAAAATTATATTACCGCTATATTATGGCAGAGTGAGCTCTGGATAGCAGTCAAGCTAAAGTAAATGTCTACTCTGAATTTAAAACCGTAGAAATTCTACGAAATCAAGTCAATTCACAGATAAGAAAAGAAATGTCATCGTCCTGAAGTGACATGTCATTAAAGAAAATATTTGATGATCTTCAGTATAGATCAAGTGAAATCAAATTTTTTCAATAGTCCGGCAATAGCTTCTGTATTTTTTTAATACTCCAAGAATAAACTATTCTTTCTGGTTTCAATTCGTCCTCGAATTTTCAAGTTTTCCAACTTTATTACAATGTTGACTGGTTGATTGATTTGTTTTTTTTTTTTTTTGTTTTTACTGTTTATCAACCCTTTATGGGTTATTTAAAGCCGAAATATATTTTTAGATTGTAAGAATTTTTGTGAGTGAATATCAAATTAACAACTTTTATGAGGTGATAATGATTTTTTCCACATACAAATTCTACTTTTTAGTCAATAGCTCAATAGCAAGAGATGGATTCATATCTTTTACAGCGAATGTAACAAACTCGACTGGAATTCAAACTCGACTCACCAATATCTCAATCCGAATCCCTATCCATTACACCAGCAGCACATCGTAAGGATCTTGGAGATAACTTCCGAAGATCCAGTAAAGATGGATACAATTGCTGTCTAAATATTCATCAATTTCTTCGGATCTTTGGCTAGGTTTAGAAAGTTGTACAACTTTTCATTCGCTTTCAATTTCCCTCAACTGTCTGCTATGATAAGGACATTCAATAGATGAAGACTTAATTCTTACTGTACATCGACAAGATCCTGCCAATTGGCCTGGAATGGGTGCTTTGATCGATTTATAGGTACAGCAGTGATTTCTTGACACTCTATTGGCTTATCCATTTAGCCGGGCCTACAGATGTCAGAAGTAATAATTAAATAATATATTTCTAATCCACTAATTATAAACATCTGTCATTAAATCTGTTAGAAACTGAAATTAAACAAATATTTCCATATTAATTTATTTGATAAATGTTTCGAGAAGCATGCCAGGAATTATCTTATTTAAAAATTTTAAAATGCCTTTTCTCTACAGGACGTAGGAGATCAGGAACCTTCAAAAGTTTCGTTTAATTATCATCTTTGAATGGTCATGAAATATAGTGAACTGGATACACGTAACCTTCACCAGGGTTTTAAAATCAGAGTTGTCATTCCACCCAAGGCTAAAGAACGCTGCTGTTATTTTGTTGTTGTTGTTTTGTTTTTGTTTTTTTTTTTTCTTGGATTGGATACAAGGTTTTAGACATACAGTGTTTTGCGGACTTGATCTTGGATAAAAGATATAGAGAATTATGGATGCAAGATATGCACTATTCTTTAGTCTTCACTCTTGAATTAAAAATATATAGTATTCTTTAAATTGTGCCACATCTAATCTCCGTCTAGAAAATTTTTGGGCACCTGAAGGCGGTGTAATGGTTAGCAAGTTTGTCTTGCTAGAATAATTACGACTGAGTAGTGAGTTCGATCCTCACTGGGTACCCCATACTTTCGGCTGTGTGCCACATCTAAGCTACGCTTGGGAAATCGCTATACAGTATTCTTTGTATTTGGATAAAAGATATACAGATTTATTTGGCCTTGGATATATCTTTTATATTATCTCGTTTAATCCTGATCTTGGTCTTCAGTGAAATATATTCTATAATCGTTGGTTTTGTTCTTTAGTGATGCTCATCTATACAAGTAATAGAGAATTCTTTGGTTTTATTCTTGGATTCATGAGATCCAGTATTCTTTGTTCATGGACTTCGATACAAGATATACAGTATAAAGTGAATATTTTTATAGTATTCATAATTCCGATTTTTTTTATCTATTGAGAACGAGATAAATTTTTCAACTGAAAACATTTTGTTAAATGGTATTTACTGTACATATTTATTTTCCATAAGGCTACATAATTTTTGGACAGTGTTAAATCTTTCACTGATCAATGGAATAATTCCAACGCTCCAATTTTGAACCTAAACTTAATCTTTAAACTCATTTCCTCAAAAAAAAACTGTAACAATTTAGAAAAAGTATTTTGTGTCATTATTTATCACGTCAAACACCAACTTCCAAATTGAGTGCAACACTACGGTTTCGAAATCAACCTGTTCTAATACTCGTGGATACTAAATATACAGTATTCTTTGAGTTAATGCTTGGATTTAGGATATCTAGTATTCTTGGATCTTGGACATGGATCAAATGTATACAGTATTTTTTAGTTTAACTCTTGGATACATGACGTACAGCTTTAATTGGTTTTGCTCTTGGATTCGAGATACACACTGTGATTTGGACTTGATCTTGGATTCAAGATATACATACTTTGGTCTTGCTCTTTGATTCAAGATATACAATATTCTTTGAAATTAGTCTTTGATATAAGCGATAGAGTTTTCTTTGGTCATGTTTTTTGATATAATATATACAATATTCACTAGTCCGACTCTTGGATTCCATTTATACAGTATTCTTTTGCCTTTGTCTTGGATTCACAATATACAAAATTCTGTTGGCTCGGATTCAAGATATACAACATTCTTTGGTTTTGGTCTTGTCCAGTTTAGTGGTAGGTAAGCTTTCTGTCCATGGGTTTTATACAGCGTTTCGCTTTCACTATAGGACGGTTTGAATAGTTGTCCAATATATGATTTTTTTTTTTAGTTTTGACAAATATATACCAATATCCAATTACCCTCGTAATTTTGCCCGGAATAAAAGAAGTGCATCAGCATCATCATTATTTGTCGGAAAATCGATGTTTTACCTGTATAAATATTGCATTAACTGACATATTCGCATCATATGTACGATGATTATCGGTGGGAACAGAGTCAAACAAATTTCCTCACATTCTTTATCATTACTCTCTTTTGGGTTCTTGCTTTTCTGTCACCTACGATCTTCAAAATTTTAAATGTAACGTCAATCGCCATCTCCTGTCTTCTTGGATTCTATTCTTTTATTGTTAACTCTACTCAAAAAGTTTTTCTCAGTTTCTTTCACTCTAGCAACTTAGCGGAGTTATTGCTTTGCTTGGGGCAAAATGCCAAAAATCTTATTACGTTATAAATATTTTTTTTACTAAACCTGATGCTGCAGATGCCCATATATAGAGCTATTGCGCACAGTGATATAATGGTGAGAGCGAAAATGTAGGCTATATCAGGCTTCCAGATAGGGAGGGTCAATTTGCTTTGAAAATCAGCTTTCTAAACCCGTGCTCGAATATAAATCACAGTGTAAAAAATATGTAACTGCCACAGTCACTAAACAACATAACGTTGTTTATAACAATTAATTTAATAATAATTTGAATATTTGATAAAAACAAAATATACAGTATTCTTTGGTTTTAGTATTGTTCTTTTGTTTTGCTCTTTTGCACATGGATACAAAATATACAGAATTGTTTGGTCCTTCTCTTTCTGTTTTGGTCTTTTCTCTTCAATTAGATACAAGATATATAGTATTCTTTGATTCTTTGAATACAAGATATACAAGATTGCTGGTATTGCGCTTGGATAAAAGATATACTGTTAGCTTTGGTACAGCTCTTTGGCCATGCTCGTTGATACAAGATATACAGAATTCTTTGGTATTTCTGGTGCTTTTGATATCTATCTTACAGATTCTGAACAAGATCGAAAGAAGAATCTGAAATTTTATCTGTTCTGACCTGGCATCACTGCTTCAATCTCTTTCACACCGATGTAACGTAGCTTCCCTCTGCCTTTTCTATAAATAGTTCCATAGCATTTGTTCTGATCTAATGAGTTTTCCACTTTGGTACTTCGATTTAAACAAAATATAATTAAAAAAAATGTTATTCGAAAATTTTACGGTACTCATAATATTTTCCAGATCGAACTACTGTGTGTCGAATTGAAAACATTTTTGTTTTTGAACGCTGCGTTATTTAGAGTGACAGTAACCCCTTGTTGGATGTGAGGGTAACATAACGGTTATCGACGCCAAAAAATGGAATTTGTGAATGAATTCAAATTTGCTACCTAGTCTGTCGTGTTGCCTTTCGCACTAATACACGTAGAAAAGGCATTAATCCGTCTGTTCTAAACCCAGCTAAGGGTTAAATACCTTTGTAGACTGAGATAGCTGTCTTTGAGTGGCAAAGGAAAACTTTGAATTCCAAACCATAGAGAAGGCAACGGGAAACACTCCCCGATCTTTCCCAAGAACGAATGGTAATTCCTAGATAAGAAAAGCAATCTGTTGATAGTCATATTCGCTTACTTCGTGATGAGACATTGCATTTTTAATAAAAAATCTCTTATTGTGGAGTTGTTGTTTGTCCTTCCTAACCACATCTTTCGTCATAAAAGACATGATTAATAATTAAAAAAATAATTCAGATGATATATATATATATATATATATATATATATATATATATATACCAGTCACTTTCCCACTGCTGTAAGTTTGCCTCTCTGTGTCTTTTCAATAAATACTTTCATGGTAATTGTTCGGATGAGATCTTCACTATTGTACCTAACATACAAACAGTACTAGACTGACGTCGAGATCTAATCAATTTACAATAGGTTTTTCGTGCAGTTCTCGTTTGTGAGACTTCCTTCTAGCTCCATGCTTTCCAGCCAACTTTAATCTTCAAATATTTAAATGCAATGTCAAACGCTATCTACTGTCCGCCTGATTACTTTTTCCTCTTTCCATTCATTATTAATGTTTCTGTTCCTAACCTTTTCACACCCTGTAACCGCTTGCATCTTCGTGGCTTTAAAGCTTTGATTGTGGTGATATCGATTAATACATCTATATCTGTTATGGGGTCCTCCCCTTTTTCATATAAGTGGACTCTACCAGTGTTACTTGGAGTGCTGCCGTTAAATACCCAGAGTTAGACAGTCAGTGAGAGAGGATATACGGAGAGAGAGAGAGAGAGAGAAAATATACGAACGGAGATAGTGTGAGGTAACCTCGTGTAGAAGTCAGTTACAAGCACGTTGACTCTAAGGAAGTCCTACTTCGAGACTGTATATATCCATCTGTATTTGCTAGTAACCGCGTTCCTGGACTTACTAACAGTATTACTCTTTGTATGATTGTGTAAATACATTTTATTTCTTATATTTAATTATTGCGTTTGTTATTCCTTGGAGACCGAATTCATCTCGGAATCCACAACAATATCTATATTATCTATTTATCTCTCTCTCTCTCTCTCTCTATATATATATATATATATATATATATATATATATATATATATATTGTTATGGTCCGGTTCCTTGTACCACGGTGATAGTCCAAGGTAGAACCAATAAAGAAGAACTCGAACACGGATATGGAATAACACAGATATATTACAAACAGGAATATATACAGAGAAGTAGAAAGTGTTAGTACGAACAATCAGGTTTAGTAGTAATTGTCTGAACGCAACTCTGTTTCGGTCTGCCTCTGACTTGACTGACTGACTGACTCGCTCGCTCTGACTGACTGACAGACTCCTGACGGACTTCACTTCAGACTTCAGATTGAACTCCCTGCTTCCTCTTGAGGCGCAGTATTTATTACGTATGGAATCGTCCATTATGTTATTATGAGTAAGGTCCCATAACATACATAGATAGATAGATAGATAGATAGATAGATAGATAGATAGATAGATAGATAGATAGATATTGTCATCCACAGACAGACTGTTTCACAGCTCATCAGAGTGTCTAGACATCCGATTACCTCAAGTCGGGATGTCAACCCGACTGATTTGGTATCAGTCGGAGAATCTAGAATTGGCGCACGGCAGGGATGAACGTGAATTTAAACGTATTATTATTATTTAGATAAACATGCTAGTGATTGGGAGAACCCGACTCCTTTTATTGAAGAATCTTGAATTAGCAGCAGTAACAGTCACTGTTTACAAAACTCATTTTTTCCTCCCTGAGAGCTCAAACGAAATATATATATATATATATATATATATATATATATATATATATATATATATATATATATATATCGAAACTGCAATATTTTTTTTCCCATAATGAAAACACATTTTGAGCAAAAAGTATACGCTACCTGTTTAGCCACGGACAACAAACGAAGTTTTTTTTAATAATTCATCTATGACACAACAGTGCTATAAAGAACGAAAATACATTATTAAATATTTTATGCTCTCATCTGCAATATACAAACCATCCTTTCGATTTTAAAAACGCCAAATAGTTAAATTTATTCATCATATCTCTTCTAAGAGAAATATTGAATCAGCTATATCATGATTCACTTAGATTAATAAAGAATTAGTTGTTTTTTATAACATATCACCTTTTCATTTTAAGATAATACTTAATAGAAAATAATATTAAAATAAATACTGATTAAACAGTAAAAACAAAAAATAATTTAATAAAAATGTTACAGTTTTAATTTAATTCTATATTTTTCTTAAGTCTTATATATTATCATAAATTTAAGTAATGTATTTTCTTTAGAATTAATTTCATACCATACGATTTTTTCTGTCTGAAGTTCTGAGATAAGGAGTTATTACTATTTACACTATTTACATGCATAATATTGTCATCATTCATGTTATTTTAGGTACCTTCATGAGATCGCTAAAAAGAGTATAGCATGACGAAAAAGACGCCAAACTTGACGAATACAAAACTTTATCATCTAAATGTTTATGTTATTATTAAGAGGAAAGATCAAATTATTTTTGACGTATTTTTTTACATTTTTAATCGTTTCTAGCATTCCAAAATTTTCGTTAAAAATCTTTTTTTTTTTTAGTCAGCAAAATTGACAGATAATCGATCATGTCAGCCATTTTTTCCAATTTATAAAAAAAAATGAAAATCTCATTTTGAAATTCTTTTAAAAATCAATTATAATTTTTTCAAAACTTATTTTAACTTAACTGCGCCGAAAAGACGTAGTTTGAAAATAAAACAAAGCAGGTCACTTGACAGGTGACGAAAGATATTCATGACATTTTGATAGCTTACGTGAGGATAATTCCTTCTACGGAAGAAGAGAAGTGAAACTATTTAGATTTAAGTGAACAAATTATTTACCTCGTTATTTTTAATGAAAACTTTCAGCGCTCTAATTTTTTTTTTTTTTTTTTGTACTTAGCTTTCACCTTTACGTTTACGATGCTTTATGGAAAATATATTATAAAGAAATTAAAATAAGACTGTCGAGAGTTAGATTAAATTTCATAAGAAAGGTATCAAATTAATTTATAGGTATCTTTCTTATTAAATTTTATCAGAAGTGTACATAAAATACAAATTTAAATTTCATAAGATGATACTGATACTTGTAGTTACCCTTCTCAGTTGAGATTGAAAAATCAAATTAACTTCTCCACACGTATTTCGCAAAATAAATCTATCTCAAAAGGACATTTACGAAACTGAATACGGCTTTTAACTAATTTTATAATATTTTAACAACTTAAATGTAACAATCTATTATAATTAAAGAAATAACAAATAATTGTATTAAAAATTCAGTATTTAAGTTAAATACTAGACAGAAACTCAATCCACGTGACTTTTTTTTATTGCACGCATGATTTGATTTACAGTGTTATTATTGACACAAATTATTTTTTATATACTGTTGTTCGTTAGTTTGTAAGAAGCTTTGGAAATTATAATCTATAAATATATATCTACTTAATAACAACAATCGTTAAATTCTACAAACTTTTCCCTAATTTTAGAAGAATTAACAACATAATGTAAAAATAATAAAATATTTCAGAAATAACAAATAATTGTTTTAAAATTCATTTTCATCAAAATATCTTTTTTGCTTTCAGACAATATTGTCCATGTTCATTAAAATAAATAAAAAGCAATTAAAAGCTTTTGAAATTAAATAATATTTTTGTTTTATTGAGTTTTGTATGTTACAATTCAGAGATGATTTTCAGGTAGAGGTGGTCCAACTAAAAAAAAAAGAAATGATTTGGTTTCCTCAAAGCTTTGTGCTTTTAACTAATATAATCACTAATCTTCGCAAAATTAAAATTATAGAGTTTTCGTACAATTAGTTGGTGGGGGGGTAATACATATGAAAAAAATATTTTTGCCATGACTTTAAAAAAGGAAAACATATTTATAAGTTCTATCATTTGTGAATAGTTTCTGAAAGTTTCATGAAAATGTGACAATTTTTTTTTATTTTTGCAAGATTTTCAAAATTAATGTCTGTTATACAGAAAAAACGCGCTAAAATTACATATGTTATTTTACTAGTTCCGGTGACACAAAGAGAAACAAAGTTTTTTTAATCAAAATTTAGAATGTTCTAAAAAGAAGGAAATTTTTTGAAAAATGATTAAAAAATACTTTGATCTTTTCTCTTAATAATAACATAAACATTTAGACGCTAAAATTTTTTTTTCGTCAAATTTGGCGTCTTTTTCATCAAACTATGCTCTGTTTTTAGCGATCTCATGGAAGTACCCATGTTATTGTTATCACAATGTTTCCGGCCACTATGTTGATCGAGGTTAGCTACACGGAATTCTGAACTGAAGCCTTTATTCAATCTACGAGGGCGCACAGTACCACCCAACTAAACGAAAACACCTTGAAAATTTGCGTTCTAAATTCTCACTTTTACCTTGTTTTGAACTCCGATCTCTGGCACTGACAGAAAAGTTCGCCTCCGAGATGGTACACACACACGTACACACACACACACGTACACACACACACACACACACACACACACACACACACATATATATATATATATATATATATATATATATATATATATAGTTGGATTGGCTCCAATTCCTCACTTTCTTTCGGTCTTTTCCCCTCTCTGTCTCTTTCTCTGTCTCCTTGACTTTTCACTCTCTCTTTTTTGTCTCTTTCTCTCCCCCTCCTCATCTTCTGTCTCTTTCTGATATTTCAATGCCACTCTTGCACGTGTATAGCTTTCTAAAAATGCATCTAACTATATATATATATATATATATATATATATATATATATATATATATATATATATATATAACTTTATGTCACGCTGACATTGTTCGTGTATTAAAATCATCACATACTTACCCCTGACAAAAAAACAAGATTGAAAAGAAAGAAAAAAAAGAAAGAAAGAAAGAAAAAAAAGAAATTAAAAACGTCAATCATCAAACGGTATTGGCTGTTTTCGGAAGAAAATTAACAGTTAAGTGGTAAAAAAAATGACAGGCTCTTGAGTACACAGACACATACACACACACACACACACAAAACACACATACACAAAACACACACGGATATATATATATATATATATATATATAGAGAGAGAGAGAGAGAGAGACAGAGACAGAGAGAAAGAGAGAAAGGGGGGAGTGAGGGGGCGGAGTTAGAAGTATAAAGGAGATAGCTATGACTGGGAAGAAGAGATGAGTGATGGATAAATTCAAACAAATGGTGGGTGTGTTGGGGAATGTCTAAAGAGAACGAGGCAATAAAAACATGGGGAGGGCTATATAAATGGGGAGGTCTATATAAATGGGGTGGGCTATATAAATGACTGTGCCGTGAGCTCTTCTCTCTCAGTGGCTAATAGAATAGTAGGGAGGAAACATCCAATCCACTTCAGAATCAGAAACAACCTCTTGCACTTGTCTCATCAATGCAGCTGCCACTGCCTTCGTAACCGCCCTCTTCAGGGACACCACCGCACCTACTCGTTGTCACATTCTTTGCCTTATCGATGCAGTAGTAGCTAGTGTTTTTTTTTTTCCTAACTCATTGCCACAATTGTTTTTTTTAAGAAAAGTTTAAAATTTTCCTCATCCTACTACTACCGATAAAACATAGCTACAAACTTAAATGTTAATTAATAGCTCCTGCTACGGAGACAACATCAAACAAAGGGACACTTGATATAATCTTTCTCATTGTAAGGACGATCTGAACCAGTATCGTTATCTTTATTTAGTCGATTTATTTTATCCATAGGTTTGGTCTAATCTTCAACAGCACGCGCAAATGGCTTTGCTTTTTCAGTTCTGCTACCATTGTGTTATCTGTTGTCTATGTTGCGGGCTTGTTTTCGCCAAAGACAGTAACTCCCTGAAGACACGACATAATAGTGCCCACCAAAAACATGAGAAGCAATCACAAAAGCGTGATAATCAACAGCCACTGGACATAAAACCAAAATCGCGTCCCTCTGCTCACGCCACTTCTTCCCGCTCTTTGGAATCGGCAACTGAAACAAAACAGACAGAATCATCAGGCGTATTATTGGTAGATTCGATTTACCAGTCGGTGACAGAGATTGCCGGAGTTAATAACGCTGAGACTAAACATTATTTTGGTCCCAGCAGAGTCGGAGAAAAACATGTCGGTCGTGACAATAACGCAGCAAACGAGGATGATGTATATATATTAAGCAAACGTCAGTCTGCGACGGAACGCGCCGACAAATCACCATCAATTGCTTCGGAGATCGTCGACGCGCGAAACGTGTTAAAAAATGGAGAAGACCACCAAGGAAAAATACACAAAGGAAGTAATATTGGTAAAAACTTGAACAATAATCTCAACTCTGATGGCAGCGAAATCTCTTTCCCAACTAAGGAAGATTATCTCCATCGTTACTATGGGATGAACAGGAAAGAGAGGCAAAATATCAAGCAAAGAAAAAGAGCTCGGGATGAAGAGAAGGAACGGGAAAAGATTATCTCATCCGCAGCTTCTTCCAAGCCAATGACAGGGCCAGCTTCTCTGTCAAAGGCGAAAAGTGTTCATGAAAGTAACGGACAAAGTCCATCTGACGAGGACAGCATCAATGCAACAGGTGACAGAATGACAGAAAACAACAGAAAAAATCTATATATATATGACAAACATCATATCGGCGATGAAATCAATTACATTGAGGACGACGAAGATGATAATATGAATTATGCCGAACACGTTTCTAAGTATACTGGAGGCCGCGTGAAACGACGTGTAGCGAGAGTCAGGGACGAATGGCCGTACGGAGACGATCGCAATGTCGGTTACGCAGGCTACCGAGAGAAGAACAAGGAGCGATATAGCGGGGGAAGAAGTAGGAACCGCAGAGGTAAAGGAAGGGGTTCGAACCCGTATGGGCATGAGAGAAGCGACCTGGAAGTGGGACCTAGCTTTGATCAAGTAAGCTCTGATGATCCTGACCCTGCAGAATACCCCATGGCACGGTCCCCTCGCCGCAGTCATCAAAAGACGATAGGTATCGGAAAAGGTGGTGGAGGTGGTGGTGGTGGTGGCAGGAGGGGAGGAAGCGGTGGAGGTGGAGGCGGAGGACGAGGAGCCGGTCGGGACCGGCGTTATGGAAATCGACACGACGAGTTTGACAGCAGTGAACGTAGCTACCTGGAAGAAGAATACAGTGAAGTAAGGCCCCACTCCGCATCGTCACCGCCTTCTCTTTCTCCTTCCCGCCACTCCGACACTTATGCGCGTTACTCGGAAGACCCGTCCGGAACGAAGAACCC